>ML258367.1:8124-24369 GCA_005239495.1 Nicotiana undulata | reverse complement strand
TATATATATATATATATATATATATATATATATATATATATATATATATATGATAAGGTGCATCAGGAGCATCAGAATCATGGAGTTTTGACTATTAAGGTTCAGGGAATGTCATTGTGGATAGATGATGAATTATGCGGTGCATGGCGCTAATTCAGCTAAGGTACGCAACCATGTTCTGGTACCTCGTGTGGTAGTTGATACGGTGATCACATATTGGAAACAGGCCTGGCAGAGGATTTCAGATGTTGAAAACCTGGTTCTAAGGCCCATTTGCCTAAACAAAGGAGGATATTTCAGAATTTTTCGAGCAAGTGTACTCAACTGGGTTGTGGTAGCACGGGCGGGTGCACGAGGTGTTAAACAACGATTTCAGATAACTCCAGAGCAGTTCTTGGCACATTTGAGGACGAACGTATGCTTAAGTGGGAGAGAATGTAACGACCCAACATGTCATTTTGAGCTCTAGTGCGTCGTTTGGCGGTTTGAGGCCATGAGCAGCTTCATTTAAGGTATTATGACTTGTAGGCGTGGTCGAAATTGAATTTCGGGAGGTTCAGAGTAAAATTGGAAAGAAAATTATCATTTCGGAAGCCTGAAGTTTGAAGAATCAACTAAGATTGGAATTTTGAGTAAACGACCTCCGAATCAGGATTTGAAGATTTCAGCAGGTTCGTATGATGGTTTCGGACTTGGGAGTATGTTCGGATCGGGATTTGGATAACCCGGGTATATTGTGTAACTTTGAAACCTCTAGCAAGTGTCAAAGTTGACCTCTCGTCACTACCTCTTTGAGGTTAGGCGGGATACTTACTGAGTACACGTTGTTTTCGTACTCATGCTACACTTGCTGTGCATTTGTATTGCACAGGTACATCCAAAGCTGGTGGCCTTGCTTGACGCAACGATGCGGCTAACTTGGAGACTTAGACGAGCTGCACCATCCGGGGACCATCCGCAGCCGGTAGAGTCTCCTTCAGATGTGTTGTACTTATTTTTAAATTCCTTGTCCAATTGTATTTCAGACAAGCATTGTAGTATCTGTATAATTATTAGAAATTTGCTCATGCACTTGTGACACTAGGTTCTGGGATTTATTACGGGATTTATTTACTATTTAAATTTTCTAAAGATGTTATTGTTTATAATAGAAGTTCGATAATTATTGTTTAAGAAAATGAAAAAGGAATGATTTCAAAATATTATAATAAAAATTTCATTAATTATTAAGTGTTGGCTTGCCTGATCGTGGGGTCCGACGCCATCACAACCTATACGTATTTTGGGTCGTAACAACGTGGTATCAGAGCACTAGGTTCCTTTAGGTCTCACGAGTCATGAGCAAGTCTAGTAGAGTCTTGCGGATCGGTACGAACACGTCTGTACTTATCTTCGAGAGGCTACAGGGCTGTTAGGAGTACTTCCCTTCTTGATTCCTCATCGTGCGGTTCGACTCCCTTGAGGCTTACGCCTACGTTTCTTTCCACTCAATCTTACGCGTCGCGAAGCGCTTGTTAAATCGAGAATTTGAGGAATTGTAATGGTGCTATAGATATGGTGCGTGATGTCTTCCCACGTGTAGTTGGTAGGGGCTAATGTCGTCGCTCTTCGGAAGGATAATATGTTGTTTCAGCTCAGTAGCTGTGTTTCTGAGGGATTTGAGGTGATGCTCAGGTTGTTATGATTCTTATGATAGTGGTCACTGCGCGATATTGTCATGGTGATAGGAAACTTGCCTATGTGTTAGGACAATGAATGACTTGGAAGGTGGTCTTCTCAGAACGTGATTATGAGATTTCAGTATTTTATATCCGGCGGAGGAAATGCAATTGGACTATAAATGTGCATGACCGGGCTGATGAAGTAACAAGACTTGGTGTTTTCAAGTGAGGTGGAATTTTCACCGGTGATGTGATATCGTCGTCTTTGATCGAGTCGAATATGTTAAGTTCGCCGGTGTTATAGTTTCTTCGATTGCATGGGGTCAGAGTGTCGTGAAGTAATATTGAAGGGGTGGTTGTTAGAGATCGTGGTGTGCAGTGGTTCAGGATTTAATAAGTATTCCTAATACGTGAGGCTCAAGAAAGATGATCTTCGGGAAGGTTTAAGGTTGGGCTGATCTGCTGGTTTAAGTGCTGCAGAGGATGAAACTGGATTGAGGCAATAACTGGGCGGTATACGATGAAGGAAGACATGTGAGAAGTGCTAGGCAGTTGTTCCATTTCTAGAAGGCCAGGTGTAAGAAGCAGAAGTTGAGCAGTTGCGTAGAGGGGGGAGTTTGACCAAAGTGGGAGAGCGGCAACATAATTGTGAATTAGAAGATATTGTAGCGCATTCAGTAGATGTCCATGAGGAGCGTACATACTGGTAAAGTTGGTGAAGGAGAACGAGCTTAGGACGGGGTATTGATGTTGTAGAGATTGTGCAGTACGACGTCGTTGGAAGGTGTTAGATGTAATTTCCATGGGTGGGTTATCTCCGGTGAGCAGGTTAGCGGTTGCGCGGTTGGCAAGTTTCTATGAGAAATTCTAATGGTCATTCGGTAGGAGGCCGAATGTGTGAATGATGCTAGAAAATTGGAGTATTCATGGAAGGTCAACAGAAGAATTTTGAAAAATTGAACGGGTCGGTTGAGCAGATCATGTCAGCAATGAAGAAAGAATTTTGGTGGGGTCCAGAGTGGTGGAAGGAGTAGCTTCAGGCTAAGTAGGAGAGTCCCACCGCCTGTAATTGCATTGCAGGAATATCTTCTCATGGGGTTGCGGGATTAAGACAACATGGTCTCGTGAATCAAGGCCACTCGGGATGAGTGAGGATTGAGTTCGTTATGTGTTGAATGGAGTTACTATTATTTCTGAGGCAATTAAGGATAATTAAAAGAAGATAGAATTGTTAGCCATGGTTGAAATGGCACATGTGCGGTAGTGATCAGTTCCTTCAGTGTGATTAAGTTATGCGTGTGGTTTGTGCTGGTGTGTGCGAGGCTTGTCGGTCGCCGATTTTGTTTGGAAGCATTCAAGTATTATGTCTTGTTAGGTGTAGGCGGATCCCGGAAGGGTTATGGTGGTATAGACTATTCCTTAAGGATTTTCGTGTTTTGTGATTATGAGAATTCACTCGTGTGTTGTTATGGTTCTCTTTAATTGAGGTAAGTAAAATGTTTCTATATGATTAAGTGTTCACCCTATTAGGGGTTCAAGAGTTATTATGGAATTCTTGCGCTATCTCATATTGGTATGTTATGTGCAGTAAACAATATGTAACTAGGAGTAAGAATCGAGATTGTGGTTCGGTGTTAACAAGGATGTCATGAGCTCAGATCAGCAAGAAAAAGGGGTTTGAAAGTTCAGAGTAAGCTGGTGTTATCTTCAGTGTCACCTGAGATCGATGTTCGGTGTAAGAGGCTTGCACCCTGGTTATGAGTTCTTGATTTGTTTTACAGCGTTAGTGGGGTCGGTGCTATGGATGTGCATACTTGTTACCTTGTGTGGAAGGTCGTGGGAGCGTGACCACGGGAAGATTGTATAAGTGTGACTTGTGGTCACCTGATTGATTGAAGATTTGGACCAAGTATAAGGAAAGTGTAATGTTGCTTATTTGAAAGTGTATGCCTGGAAGGCGTTCGGTTCATCTTTGTTGTGGGTTGTGGGGTGTTGTCCCCGCTATGATGGTGGTTCTTGCGTGTTGAGAGAAGAAATGGGTTGGTATGGATCCAGGAAAGGCTATCGGCCTAGTTCAGTGCAAACAGAATCGGCTTAAAGTATGTGAATGGATTTAAACAGGATTATGGGCTCCATGTGAGTCAGAGGTGTTCATTTCAGTATAGCGCTCCTCAAGGAGGGGTGTTGGAATATCGGATGTTGTTCCGTCTTCGTCCAATTCATGTAATATTATGATTTTTCCATGTGAGTTGTGAAACGGCTTGATAAATTCCTATGTGCTGAGTTTTCGCGTAGTAAGGATGTTATGTGAGCAGGAGAGCTCTTGAGATTCAGAGTATGTATATTGCACCTCAGTTGTACTTAATTTCTGTAGCATATGGCTCTATCAGTCTCCCCAGGATGATAATATGCACTTAGCGTGCTTCTGACTGATATTCAGTAATTTGTAATAGTGAGCAATTCAACTCCGTGTATATCTCCTTATGTGAATTTTATGATGGGATTGGGTGGCACGCCGCCACGGGTATGTTATTTGGATCGGGTTGCACGCCGAAACAGTGTGATGTTGAGTAAGGTTCCTATATTTATTTTCTTGTGTTTCGCTTCCTATTATTTTAAGGAAAATCCATATTAGTTGTGTGAGCTGAGTAGTCTCTTCCAGAGTTTTTTCCTTATGTATCATGGTGGAGTTGTGGCCTATTGGCGCATTGTGGCATCGTGTGAGCCTGTTGGTCGTGTCTGGGGTGATATGTTGTCTGAGCAGTTCATACTGGGTGAGACGAGATTAAGGTATCAGGGATCGATGTAATGAGATTTTGTGAACCACATTAAAGGACAATTACCATTATTTGGTTCGTAATGAGAGGATGAAATTTGGTCAAGAGGAAAGATTCAATGTTTGGTTAACTATGCAGTAGGTTGTGAATTTCTACACATCTCCTCCGTTGTGGTGGTATCGTTAGCATTATAGCAGGATGTATATATCATAAGGTGCATTGGGAGCATCAGATTCGTAGAATTTTGGCTATTAAGGTTTAGGGAATGTCATTGTGGTTAGATGGTGAATTAGGCGGTGCATGGTGCTAATTCAACAAAGGTATGCAATCGTGTTCTGGTACCTCATGTGGTGATTGATATGGTGTTCATATATACGAAACATGCCTGGCAGAGAATTTCAGGTGTTGGAACTGGGTTCTGATCTTATCGTAAGGATAAAAGAAGAAATCTTCAGATTTGATCAAGCTAATGTGCTCAACTAGATTTTGGTAGCACGGGCAGGTGCGTGAGGTGTTAAACAGTGATTTCAGACAACTCCAGAGCAGTTCTTAGCACGTTCGAGGACGAACATATGTTTAAGTGGGAGAGAATGTAACGACCCGACCGATCGTTTTGAGCTCTAGCGCATCGTTCAATGGTTTGAAGTCATGAGCAGCTTTGTTTCAGGTATTATGACCTGTAGGTGTGGTCAGAATTGAATTTCGGGAAGTTTGGAGTCAAATTGGAAAGCAAATTCTCATTTCGGAAGCCTTAAGTTGGAAGAATCAACTAAGATTAGAATTTTGGGTAAACGACCTCCGAATCAGGATTTTAAGGTTCCAGCAGGTTTGTATGATGATTTCGGACTTGGGCGTATGTTCGGACCAAAATTTGGATAACCCGGAAGCGTTTCAGCGTATATTATGGAAGATAGCATTTTAGAAGAATTTCATAAATCTGGGTTGAAAGGCATTTCAGTGATATAGATGTGCGTTTGGGATTCCGAGCATGGGAATAGCTCTGTATGGTAATTCTGGAAATGGGAGCGCGATCGGAAGTGAATTCGGATGTCCGTAGGTTATTTTGAAGTCATTTGGCTAAAGATAGAAATTTGAAGGTTTTTGAGAAATCCGACCGGAAGTGGAAATTTTGATATCGGGGTCGGAATGCGATTCCGAAAGTTGGAGCAGGTCTGTAATGTTGAATGTTACTTGTGTGCAAAATTTGAAGTAAATCGGACGTGATTTGATAGATTTCGGCATCGAATATAGAAGTTTAAAGTTCTAAAGTTCATAAAGCTTGAATAGGAGTGTGATTCGTGTTTTTAGCGTTGTTTGATGTGATTTGAGGCCTCGACTAAGTCCGTGATATGTTTTGAGACTTGTTGGCACGTTCGGACGGGGTCCCGAGGGGCTCGGGTGAGTTTCGGGGTGGTTTCAGACCATTTCTAGGCCATTTATAGCTGCTGGTTTTTAGCTAATGCAGTGTGCTACGCGATCATGGGGAATTGGTCGTGATTGCGATGAGTAAAATGAGAGAAATGGGCCAGTGAATCGCGATCGCGGAAGGCCTTTCGCGATCGCGTAGAGGAAATGTTCTGCTGCACTAACTTGACTTTGGAAGCTTGTATCTTGCAATCTATAAGGAATTTGGAGATGCTCCAAAAACGAAAGTTATATCCCTTTGAGTCTAGATTTCCGAAAATTTAACCATTTGGCATTCGGAGTTGTGTACAAAGAGTTATGGTTGATACACTACAGCATGTCCGGGAAGTGTTTGAAAATCGCATTGTGTTGCATAGGATTGAGTTTAGCAACTTATATCTCATAATATACAAGGAATTGGGAGATGAGAAAAGAATGAATGTTGTAGACCTTGGTGTCTAATTTTCAAAAAGTCAAACCATTTGCAATTTGGAGTTTTGTACAAAACGTTATGACCATTATTCTAGAGGCTGTCCGGAAGAGCTGGGCATTTGTTCTTCGCGATCGCGAAGAGCAAATTTTAGGCTGGAAATTTCTGTACTTCGCGATCGCGAAGCATTTTCTGTGATGCGATGAGTAAATACCTGGGCAGAAGTTATATATCGAGGTTTCAGCCATTTTTAGCATATTTGGGGCTATGGAGCTCGGATTGAAGCGATTTTTGAGGCGATTTTCATCATATGGAATGGGGTAAGTGATTTCTTCCCATTTTTGAGTTAAGTACTTGAGTTATACACGGATTAGACATGGGAAATTGTGAGAATTTGGGAACCTTGAAGAAAAACCTAGAATTTGCAATTTCGATTGTTACCACGAATTTGAGCATGAAAATAAGAGTAAATTATATATTGGAGTTAGTAAAGCCATGGGTAGTCTTTATCCTCGGAAAATTTAGGAATTCGGGCACGTGGGCCCGAGGGCAATTTTGTCAATTCTTCGAGCGGAGTTGGAAAATTTATATTAATTGACTTGGTACAAGTATTAGAGTATATTTTCATTGGTTTGTCGTTATTTGGCTAGTTTTGGAGCATTGTGCATTAATTCGAGTCGTCGGAAGGGATTGGAAGCCGGTTATGGAATCTTCGGAGCGAGGTAAGTCTCCTTTATAACCTTGTAAGGGGGAAATGTCCCCATAGGTAAAATAATTAAATATGTGCTACTATTTGTGGGGGCTACGTACGCACAAAGTGACGAGAGTCCGTGCGTAGCTACTATTATGCTTATGTCCGGGTAGTCTAGGACCCACTAGAATGCTTTACCTAACAATGTTGATAAACCAGACTGCCTAATATTATTGAATTTGTAGCTAAAATATCCCAGTAGGTTAAACTTCATTTTCTTAATCATATAAAAAGAGAATTTATTTTTCCTTGGCTAGACATCTCCTAATAAATTTCTAGTTTACTATTTAAATGTGGGTACCCGAGTCGCAGGTATGATTTGCAAGTGGGGTAGCTCTATTATTTATATGTAACCACGTCACATGTATGATTCACGGGCGGGTTAAATCCTCCTACCACACTCTTATGGGATCAGGTCATTCGCCTCGGCAGGAATCATGTACCACACTCTCATGGGAGCGGGCCGTTCGCCTCGGCAGGTTAGTAGATGCATCTATGGTTCGCGTCGTTCGATCCTTCGGCAGTGCACAATTTACTTTTATGTTGGATCGGTCTGTACGCCTCGACATTTCTTATGTACTTACTATCTTCATTGAATCGTGTGTAATGTTTGGCTAGAAGCCAGTGCATCCGAGGGTTCTCCCCTTAACTGAAGTATAACAACCTATTTGGGTGAAACTGCATCTATGTATACGTTTTATTTACGGAAGGAAATTGCTAATTGAGTGCTGAGTAAATTGTAAGGAGGGTATCATACAATGTGATTTATTCTCGTCTGTTATATACATTTACTCTGTTTCATATTTATTTATTTCGTTACTATACCTGATATTAATTGACCTCTAGCAAGTGTCAAAGTTGACCTCTCGTCACTACCTCTTTGAGGTTAGGCGGGATACTTACTGAGTACATGTTGTTTTCGTACTCATGATACACTTGCTGTGCGTTTTTATTGCACAGGTACATCCATAGCTGGTGTCCCTGCTTGACGCAATGATGTGGTTGACTTGGAGACTTAGACGAGCTGCACCATCCGGGGACGATCCGCAGCCGACAGAGTCTCCCTCAGATGTATTGTACTTATTTTTAAATTCCTTGTCCAATTTTATTTTGGACAAGCATTGTAGTGTCTGTATAATTATTAGAAATTTTCTCATGCACTTGTGACACCATGTTCTGGGATTTATTATGGGATTTATTTACTATTTAAATTTTCTAAAGATGTTATTGTTTACTTAGTAGAAGTTCGATAATTATTGTTTAAGAAAATAAAAAAGGAATGATTTCAAAATATTATAATAAAATTTCATTAATTATTAAGTGTTGGCTTGCCTGATCGTGGGGTCCGACGCCTTCACGACCTATACGGATTTTGGGTCGTGACATAACTTGTATTTCGGATAGGCATTGTAGTATCTGTATAAATCCTTAGAAGTTCGCTCATGCACTTGTGATACCAGGTTCTGGGAGGTGTTTGGGATGTATTTTATTAAAATAGAATATTAAACTATCGTATTTACTTAGCGGATTTTATTCAGTTATTATGTAATAAAGTGAAAAAGAATGATTTCAAAAATGCTAAAACAGGAAATTTAACTTAACCATTCAATGATTGGCTTGCCTGATAGTGGTGTCCGGCGCCATCACGACCTTATGGATTTTGGGTCGTGACAGTCTGTTTATGCCAAATGGCAAGGTTATAGCTTATGCTTCAAGACAACTTAAGAATCATGAAAAGATTTATCCAACACATGACTTGGATCTTGCGTTGGTTCTATTTGCATTAAAGATTTGGCGTCATTATCTGTATGGGGTCCATGTAGATGTATTCACGGACCACAGGAGCCTTCAATATATTTTCAAACAAATGGAATTGAATTTGAGGTAGAGAAGATGGCTTAAATTGCTCAAGGATTATGACATCGATATTTTATATCATTCGAGGAAGGCTATTGTTGTGGTGGATGCTCTTAGCCGGAAATCTATGGGTATTTGGCTCACTTGAACGCATGTCAAAGGTCATTGGCCCGTGAGGTTCACCAGTTAGCTAGTTTGGGAGTTCCTCTTGCGGATTCGAATGAAGGAGGAGTAATTGTACTGAATAGGGCGGAATCATCGCTTGTGGCGGAAGTCAAGGAGAAGCAATACAATGATCTAGTGTTGGTTCAACTGAAGGAGGGGATTCATAAACATAAGACCACGACTCTTTCTCTTGGCATGGATGACGGTACATTAAGGTACCAAGGGCGACTATGTGTTCCAAACGTAGATGGTCTTCATGGAAGAATCATGGTAGAGGCTCGTACTTAGATATTCCATGTTATCAAAAAATCATCCAGTGTTCCTTATGTCTAGTATCATGGTGACCCGTCCCACGTGTTACATTTCAACCCTGTCTAGTTGGACAAGGATTTGACTTTTTAGGAGGAGCCGGTGGCTATTCTAGCTCGGTAGGTTCGTCAGTTGAGATAAAAAAGTTTTCCTTCAGTACGAGTGCAGTACAGAGGTCACCCCCCTGAGGCAACTACCTGGGATTCCGAGTCGAACATGCAGAGTAGATATCCCCACCTATTCACCAGTTCAGTTACTTTTCTATGTTCGTTCGAGAACGAACGATTGTTTTAGAGGTGGAGAATGTGATGACCCAAAAGGTTATCTTGTGTTTTAGAACTCGATTATGTGCTCTTAAGCCTGAAAATCTCATTTTTACCGTCCTTGATTTTCATGCGCAGTCCGGGCGTGTTTCCATATAGCTTTTATGTTGAAAGTTGATAAACATAAGAAGTTTTGCCTTAAAAGTTGATTTTAGTTCACTTTGGTCAATATTTTGAGTAAATGGAACCAGTCCCATATTTTGACGGTCCCAATGGGTCCGTATTACAATATGGGACCTGGGCATATGCTCAGAGTTGAATTCCAAGGTCCATAACTCGAGATACAAGTTTTTGTTGAAAATTAAAAGTCTAAAAATTAAATGATTTTAAGAAACTATAGATGTTTAGCACTTTTTTATACCGAGCTCATTTTTTGGTTTCAGAGCCCAGTACAGGTTGAATATAATATTTATAACTTGTATGTGAAGTTTGGTAAGAAACAAAGTCAGTTTGACATGATTCGGACGTTCGGTTGTGAAAATAGGAATTTCAATGGTTTGCTTGAAAATTTCATTTTATTTTATGCTAAATTCGAAGTTCTAGGCAGTATTTTGCCAATTTGATTGCGCGAGCAAGTTCGTATGATGTTTTTAGATTTGTGTGTACTTTTGGCAATCTCCTATCACATTTCATGAATTTCCAACCTAAAATCTAGGATTGCCATGGTAGAAATTAGGGGTTTGGGTAGAATTAGGGATTTTTAGGAAATTGGGATTTAGACCTCAATTTGGAGTTGGATTTCAAAATTAATTGCATAATCAGGCTTGAGGGTAAATAGGTGAATGGATTTTGGTTCGAACCTCGAGTTTTGACCAAGCAGGCCTGGGGTCGATTTTTGACTTTTCGGGGGAAGCTTGGAAACCTAAATTTATGCATTGCAATTGATTTATTTAGCAATATTTGATGTTATTAAGTTAATTATGGCTAGATACGAGTGGTTTGGAGGTGAAAGCTAGAGGAAAAGCGGTAATTGAGCAGTGAGTGACCTGTGGATCGAGGTAAGTGTTGTGTCTAACTTTGTCTTGAGAGATTAGGAATCATTGCCTTAATTGTTATGTGAAATTTATGTGAGCGGCGTATATGTGAGGTGACGAGTACTTATGCGCCTCCAATTTATCTATTTTGCATGTTTCCTTCATGTTCTCCTTATATTGTTTCTTTCCATGCTTTAATTAATACATGCCTACTTGTAATTCCATGCCTAACTTTTGGAGACATTTCCCTGCTTTAACTGTTACCTGCTGGCTAGTTTTCCCCTTGTTGAAGACATTTGTTATCCCATAGTTTCATTGCCCCCCATTACTTTCTTAAGCTGTTCTTACTGGTATTTTAGTGATATTCTGGTTTGGTCACGCTTAGTAGTATTTCATGTGTAAAGTACCATTAATTACAAGTTGTTCATTTGCCCTGTTCTGAAGATTAAGTATTAAAAACGGTCTTGTGTTAAATATTGAAATTTCTATACTTCATGTGTAATTGATATGAATATGGTGGGATCGGGTTGCACGCCGCAACATGTGGAATAAGGGTGATATATTGAGGAGGAATAAGGGTGAATTATTATTATAAGGTGGAATCGGGTTGCACGCCGCAACAAATGTAATAAGAGTGGAATGTGTTGATATAAGGGTGAACCGTGATTGTGTTTATTACTATATAGTGGGATCAGGTTGCACGCCGCAACATGTTTTCTATATTTTGATATTTATGATATTTAGAAGAAATAAGGGTGGATTGTGATACGCACGGTGGGATCGGGTTGCGCGCCGCAATAACTTATGTGTTTATGCTCTTTCTTTGACTATATGAGTTGTACGGTATCTTTGAATTGCACTTAAGGATTGGTTACTGCTGAACAATGATGAGGCACGTTGGATGCTGCATTATTCCTTGCAAGTTACTGTTTTTTATATTATTTTGCCTTCTTTTCTGTCATTATTATTCACTGTATAACGATTTTATTGTGAGTGTCCTACCGTAGCCTCGTCACTCTTTCGTCGAGGTTAGGCTCGGCACTTACCAGTACATGGGGTCAATTGTATTGATACTGCACTATGCACTTTCTGTGAAGATTTTTCTGTTGGACCGAGTTAACTGTAACGACCCAGTTCGTCGTTACGTAAAATATGCATTATAATTGTTGTTATTGACTTGTTATAAATTGGTTATAATGTAATTGATGTATTAGAGTTGATAGGCTTGAAATCAGAATGGTTGTAGTGAGAGTTTAGTCATTCAGTCTTTCAAAATAGCCTTAAAATGGAAAAAGTCAACTGAGAGTTGACTTATTGGTAAACGACCTCGAAATGCAAATTTTATGGCTCGGATAGCTTCATTATGTGATTTGGGACTTAGGAATATGTTCAGAATAATTTTGTGATGTCCGGTGTAGTATTAGGCTCGAATTGGCGAAAGTTAGTTTTTGGCGATTTCCGGTCGGCAGCGGAAAATAGGCAATTGGGGTCGGAATGGAATTCCGACAGTTGGAACAGGTTTGTAATGTCATTTTGGATGTGTCTGCAAAATTTTAGGTCAATCAGAGTTGATTTGGATAGTTTCGGCATCGTTGGTGAATTCTAGAAATATCAAAGTTCTTAGGCTTGAATCCGATGTAAATTGGTGTTTTGATGTTAATTTAGTGTTTTGAGAGTGGAACTAAGTTTGAATGATCATATGTGAGGTGTTGGTATGTTTGGTTGAGGTCCCGAGGGGCTCGGGATTGATTTCGGATGGTTAACGGAAATTTCGGAAGTTGGAAATTGCAGCAAAAAGCTCCTGGTGTGAAATCACAGAGATTTCCGCACCTGCGGATGTTTGATCGCAGGTGCGGGCCCGTAGGAGCGGGCAGGGGGTCGCAGGTGCGGAAGTGAGGGTCTCAGTATAGGATCGCAGGTGCGGGAGTAGGATCACATCTGCGAAGTCGCAGGTGCGGAGAAGAGGGTGCAGGTGCGGAAGTTAGCCCACTTAAGGGAAGTCGCAGGTGCGAACCTGGGACCGCAGGTGCGGGTCCGTAGGTGAGCTTAAGTGGCCGCAGGTGCGGAACCACTGTTCAGAAAAATATAAAATAAACCCTCCGCGACTTAAACTTTATTTTTTACCACTGTTGTACGGAAAAGAGCTTTTGGGACGATTTTGAAGAGGAAAATCCTTGTTCTTCATTGAAGTAAGTGTTCTAGTCATTAAAACTCGATTATGGGTGATTATAGAACCTAAAACCAGTGTAGATTCATGGAAAATCAGTAGAGAAATTGTGTTTTAGAGCTTGAGATTATGAGACCTTTAGGGTCGATTTGAGGGGTCAAACAAACTCCGATTTTAGTGTTCTTTATATGTACAGACTCGTGAGAGGACGAAGAACACTTCTGTATAAAAATTTCTGAGTTTCAGGACGCGGGCTCGGGGGTCGGGTTTTGACCAAATTCGGATTTTGGAGCTAAATTTGATATTTTTCAATTTGAATTTATTCCTTGAGCATAATTTGATGATAAAAATCTGAACTTGGTAGATTTGGAGCATCCGGAAGTGGATTCGGAAGGCAAACGTATTGCGAAGTAATTTTGGGCTAGTTTGAGGTAAGTAATGTCTTTAAATCCTGTCCTGAGGGTATGAAACCCTGGACTATGCACCCTTTCACGGGTTTTGAGATAAAAAGGTGGAAACTTTGGAACATATTTCCTATTTAGGCGACTATGGAGTTGCGAAACCAATTTTTAAGACTTTGCTTAAATAGTATTTATATATATTATGATATGTTTTGGGCTGTAAGCCATGTTTGGGGCCTAGTGCCGATCTGTTTACCCCTTGGGGGATGTGTTTACTATATTTTCCTCACTGGTATGTTATGATTTTTCACTCAGTTTTTTATGTGATATTGTTTTGACACTCATAGTATTTTGATACTACTTCTTGAAAATGAAACACTATTTTGGGTCGAGAACCCGGTATATTTATGGCCTGAAGGGAAAATTGAGAGTGTGTGACTGAGTTAGGCTGCTGGCCTATATTGTGAGGATGTTATGATATGAGTGAGGCTGCTGGCCTACATTGTGAGGATGCTATGATATGAGTGAGGCTGCAAGCCTATATTGTGTGTGATCTATGCCATGATGTGTCTTATTATAGCGCTTGGGCTGTAGGAGCCCCTCCGGAGTCTGTAACACACCCCTAGTGAGCGCCGGTACCGATTGAGTGATGCCCGCGGGGCTTATGATGAGTGATTGTGAGGATGCCTGATGGGCAGAGTGATTGTGAGGTTGCCTGATGGGCTAATACTGAAAGATATTGTGATGAGAAATGATTATGGCTCGAGGGGCAGTTTTATGAAGATTTTACTGAGTTTTCAATCTGTGATTTACTTCGTTTTCAAACTGGTTTTACAGAGATTTTTATTGAGATATACTGATATTACACTTGTTTCAAAGGATTTTCTGGAATTTGGTTTTTGAACCTATGTATTTGCTGAATACTACCTGGTGACTTGGTGTTTTACTAGCTTTTGTGAAATTTTGTATCTGTACTGTGTGTTTATATTTCTCAGACTGTGATTTATTCTTATTACTACTGATTTGGCGTACTCATAAAGACTCCCTGTGCCTCAGTGCACAGATCCAGGTACTAGCTCGCAGTAGTAGCTGACGCAGGTTCGATAGTAGCATTTTACAGGATTTCGAGGTAGCTGTCCAGCGTCCACAGCTTCTCCACTTCCCTTCCCTATTTAGCTTTAGCATTTGATTTAGAGACATATTATAGTTTTAGCAGAGTTAGATTTAATTATTTTTAGATGCTCATGACTATTGACTCCAGTTCTTGGGAAGTTTGTTAGACTATTATTGGAACGCTAAGACATTAATTTCATTATTTATGCTACGGTTGCATGCTTATTGTTAGATTGTGAACTGTTATAATTGAATAAATGCGTAGTAAAGTGATGGTTGGATAGCCTAGTTCCACGATAGGCTCCATCACGGCCTGTTAGGATTTGGGGTCGTGACAAGTTGGTATCATAGCTCTAGGTAGCATAGGACTCAACGGTCATGAGCAGGTTCAGTAGAGTCTTGCGGATCGGTACAGAGACGTCTGTACGTATCTTCGAGAGGCTGCAGAACTTTTAGGAAACATCTCTATTTTCTTGAACTCTTTCGTGCCAATCTATTGATTCTTGAAATCTAAACTTACGTTGTTTCATTCTCTCACAGATGGTGAGGACACGCAATACCGATCAGGGTGACCAGACACCAGCCAGACCCACAAGGGGTCGAGGCCGTGGTAGAGGTAGGGTACCAGCTCAGGCAACAACCGGGGTGGTACCATAGGATCCCCCTATCGTTCAGGATTAGGTTCCCACCGATGGTGCTCCAGCGGAACAGGCTCAGGCACCGACAATGCCTATTGTTATTCCGGGTCTTCAGGAGACCCTGACTCTGATATTGACGGTGTGTTCCAGTTTGGCTCAGGCAGTTGCTATGTCTACTATTGCCACTGTAGCTCAGGCCGGGGGAGGCAATCAGACTCTAGTTGCCCGGACACCTGAGCAGGTTGTACGGGGTATTCAGGTACCAGGAGCAGCCCCAATTCAGCCGGTTCCTCCAGCTCATGATTTTGTGGTCGCTGCTATGCCTGAGGATGAGCAGCGCAGGTTGAAGAGGTTTAGCAGACTTAAGCCTCCGACTTTCACCGGTATAGAGGGTGAGGATGCCCAAGGTTTTCTGGATAAACGCCAGAGGATACTACCTACTGCGGGTATTTTGGAGACCAGTGGGGTCTTGTTTGTTACATTTCAGTTTGCGGGTGCTGCTTTTACTTGGTGGGAGTCATTCGAGAGGCGTAGGCCGGTTGGTTCAGCACCTCTCACCTGGCAGCAGTTCTCCACGATCTTTTTGGAGAAATATGTTCCTCAATCCCACAGAGAGGAGCAACGTAGGCAGTTTGAGCAGCTGCGCCAGGGAGAGTTATCAATTACTCAGTACGAGATGAGGTTTTCTGAGTTGGCTAGACATGCTTCTAAGATTGTCCCTACTGATAGGGAGAGGATTAGGAGGTTCGTAGATGGTCTTACTTATCAGCTTCGGATCTTGATGACCATAGAAAGGGTGTCTGGAGCTACATTTGAGTAGGTTGTTGACATTGCTTGGGATATTGAGTCGGTTCGTAGGCAGGATCGTGAGGAGAGAGAGGTTAAGAGGCCTCGGGGATCAGGTAATTTCTGTGGTGCTCCTCCCAGAGGGCAATTTCAACCTAATAGAGGTCGTTCATTTAGACCTCCACAGCCAGTTCACCCAGCTTACAGTGGTGTATCGTCGGGGCAGGGTCCTCGCAATTCTCATCAGGGACGTTCATCTTTTAGTGCCCTTCCAGCTCAGAGCTCTGCCCGAGCATCATCTTATCAGGGTTCTTCTATGCATGGTTTGTCTGGTGGTTATCATGGTGGCAGGGGTTTTCGTCAGTTTTCATCTCCAGCTCCAGGTAATTGTTAGGAGTGTAGAGAGTTCAGACATGAGTGGAGGTAGTGTCCCCGTCGTCCTATTAGTTCAGCTCAGCAGAGGGTTCAGCCCTCGGCTTCAGCCCCAGT
>ML258366.1:23814-75455 GCA_005239495.1 Nicotiana undulata | reverse complement strand
CCCAGCAGTTTCCGCACCTGCGACTTTTAGATCACAGGGGCGGACTCGCTCCTGCGGAAATTGAGTCGCGCCTGCGGAAAAGTGGCCTGGGCACTGGGCAATTTCTCGCGCCTGCGGGCTTTTGTCCGCACCTGCGGAGCCGCGCCTGCGGAGAATAGGCCGCTCCTGCGATGGCCTGGACCCCGAGAAGGGTCGCGCCTGCGGGCCTTTTTCCGCTCCTGTGGGGCCGCGCCTGCGAGCAAAATTCCGCTGGTGCGAACCTCGCGCCTGCGGCTCATGGACCGCAGGTGCGGTCACACCAGTAAATTCCCACCAGCAGTTCAATTGCTGGTTTTTGACCCCGGTCGGGGTCCGGGAGACCCCTGGGCCCACCCGAGCCCTCGACAAATTATACCAACAAGTCCCAAATCACATGACGGACTTGCTCGAGCTCTCAGAACACTAGAAACATCATTCAAACCAAGAATCACTCTCCAAAACCCCTTAGATCAAACTTAGGATTTCAAGAAAAATTTCAACGGCTCATCAATACGCCGAACGGGTCTACACTGCTCGGAATGACCCCAAATTTTGCGGACAAGTCATAAATGACTGTACGGAACTATTGCCAGTTCCGGAATTCCATTCGGACCATGCTATCACGAGGTCCAATTCCAGGCTGAATTCCAAATCACATGAAATCCTGAATTCCAATTCAGGTGCCGAAATACTCCCGGGTCATCAGAAACCCGAGGCGAACACACTCCCAAGTCCGAAATCATCATCCGGAGCTGCTGGAGCTGTCAGAACTCGATTCCGAGGTCGTTTGCTCAAAATGCTGCTCGGAACCAAAATCAGCCAAATAGGCTAGCCTTCAGGAACCAAGTGTTCCTGAACTGGCCAAAACACTCCCGAATCTCAAACTACCGGCCCACCCAAGTCATAAGGCATGAGTAGTCGCTACGGGAAGAGTCATTCACGGGAACGGAGTCCCAACACACGAAACGATCGGCTGGGTCGTTACATCATTATCCAAGAAAGAACTATGGCATTAACCCTTTCCCAGTGGTTCTCCATACCTTCAGGGAAATCCTTTTTTTTTACAAGAACCATCAACAAGTCCTAATTTATTTCTTCCTAACAGAGAAAACCTCATTAATCAAAACCAGATAGAGTAGTTTTCGATACCTGTAAGTTGAAATGTGATAATCTAAATAGCACTAACATCTTACGGACGAAGAATTAGAGGATAACTGTAGTCGATTCCAAGAGAAGCTTGACTGCTTCCTCCACTAGATGCAACATTTTTTGTAACACCTTCTTGATCTCCATTGTTACTCATCCATGTTTCTTTGATTTGAAATGAACTTTCTTTTTTCAGAAATTTTGTGCGGAATTGAATCAAACTTCAAGCTCTATGACTTGACTGCTCCGATACCATAAACTGATTTAGATTCACAATGTAAATTTTCAGAAGAATAGATACAGAGAGAAGGTCGAGATAGAGTGCATAATGAAGAAGACGAGAAGAGAGAATCAGATAATCTTGAGAAAAGAGATAGTGTGTACTATTTTCATACTTCTTCCTTTTACAATTATGCTAATCATCAGCATATATGCATGAGCAAGTACCCGTGTAGAAAGACCTTCCTTTAACTCTCTAATTGTCATGGGGTAGGTAAAATAACTAACTTTCTAATTTCTGTTACAAGTTCTTTTATGTACAGTTCAGTCCCTAACTTCCATATAGTGCTGCTTCGGTCTTCAATTTCTCAACTACTTTTTCATGTTCCAACCAATTCTAGCAGCGTATTTTTTCGTAGTGTTCATGTGCATCATGACTATATAAATCAAATTTTATCCCAGGGTTTATTGGTACAATAAAAATCATATGTTAATTTTGAGATGTGATCACAAATCTACCATTGAACAGGAGAAAGTATTCATAATTCAAAACTCTCTAATACATGGTTCTGCTAAGAATAGGGTCTGCGCCCAAGGGCTCTTTTTAGCACTTTTGAGGAAGTGAAGACGAATAGCCGACTTTGTTGCCTGCTTGACTAGCTTAATTTCTCCGTTAAAATCAGATTGAATTCTTAAATTATTATTTCTAATGATTTTTCTTTTTTCTTTTGAAACGAATACCGTACTCCAGAATAACAAAAAGAAAATTGTGGAATGAAAAGGTAAATATACAAGGTAAGTTGCAACTTAAATATTTAATGCATTGACATGGTGGTAATTTTATTGGGGGATAACTTTTGGCGCCAGAAATGGAGTTTGTAGGATGGAATATCAAAATTTCTGCAAATTATATATGGAATATCTATTGTTGTAACCATGGTTGATTCCTTGTTTAGTTAATAAAATCTAGACCATTAATTTTAAAATAGTATGTGACTCCCATCCAAGTAAGAACTTGGGAAAATGGAGAAAATAGGAAATGGAGAGGAGTCAAATCCAAATATGCTTAACTAGATATTATAACTATCAAAATAATATGTCGATATTCCAGGGACCAAAAGCAAAAATTTCCCATGATAGGACGTTCATTACTTGAACTAAAATATATATTACTGATAGAAGCAACGGAAACACAAAAATATTACTACATCAAGTACTGAAGAGGAAAACCTGAAGTAAAAATCTCAAGGGAAACATGTAAAGAATAAGCTCCCCCTTTCTCTAAATTACATTACAGGGATTTACTGGATTTCCAGCTCAAGATCCATCAATCTATAACCTGATATGTACAGAAACAAAAAGAGATCGCACAATCAGGCAACATAATGGCTAGCTGCGCAAATATCATGATCACTAGCAATAACCCAAGTCATTATTTTCAAACACTGCTGGAGGATTGCCCTCTAACAAGCAGAAAATAGGCGGAATGGTTAGCGTCTCTTGTCCACCATATACGTTCCAGCAAAACGGATCCAACACTAAGTCGCCTTGAGCAGGCAGAAGTTCTATGTCCGAAAGGGTTATGTTAGTGCAGGGGACAGTGTCACTACAAGCAAAATGCATTGGTGGACTTCTGATATCATATGTCCCTTTTATGCTACTGTACTCAATGTCCGAAACGGACACTGCTGAGGTGCGATTGCTGCATTCTTTTGAGAGGCAGTAGAATTGGTCTATTATTATGGGATTCCTTACGTTGTCCATGTGAATATTAAGGAAAGAAATTCCAGATACTGCTCCAAATCCACCTTGCCATGTCTTGATCCTTACTCCATTATCGGACTCCTTTATCACTGAGTCCCTCACTGTAATGTTTGATACGCATGCTCGCGAGTTGTGGTTGCCTAAACTTCCAATGCTACAATGACCAAACAGCCTATCAGTTCATTTAAAAGATAATCGCATTTTACAAAACTGCCCAAGTAAGGAAATAATTATCTGGAAAATAATTCAAACAACGTAACCTGCTATAACACGGTTAAATTATACTGACCATATATTTTTAACAGTATCAGTGTATGGAAGTTAGACTCATTCTTATATTCCTTTACAACTTTGCTTTTAGAGATGAAAGTATATTACTTGTAATAGTTATATAAACAAACATTTTGTACATCCACTTCTGAAGATAGTATTTCACAGTCACCGCATTAAGCAAGTAGCTAGCTAGAGTATTATTACTATATTCCACCTGATTCCATGTCCTCCAGGTCCACATGTAAGATTCCTTATATCCACATCGTGACATCCTGCTCCTATTGATACACAATCATCACCTATAATATAGTATACAAATTAAACCAATGGCAGTTGAACGTTAGGAGGTATATTAATAATTATTAAGTAGAATTACGTACCATTAGAGATGAGTGAATCGTATATTTCAACATTGGTTGTCTGCTCTATGTGAATACCATCAGTGTTTGGACTCCAGGCTGGAGCTGTAATGTGTAGGGATTCTACATGCACATTCTTGCAGTTATCGAATCTAAAATTAAATTGTGGACTATTCTCCATTTTAATTCCTTCCACCGTTAGATTTGAGCTCATGAAAAATCTAATGGCCTGCAAGTATACACGTACCAAATTTCACAAAATCTGCTATTTATGTACAAATTAAAGGGATATTGATTAGTGGTAAAAGTTTATTTTTTACTCACAATTGGACTGTCACATGGTCCAGGCAGTGTACTTCCATTAGGTCCCTGTTGTTGTACTGAGATATTAGATAAATTCGGATGTGTAAAAAGATTAATGAAATTTACCACTATCCGTTATATATAGTAAAAAGAAAAGGAATTAATTAAGTTGACATGTAGTAAGTTTATAGTGCATACCTTATGTGGTTTGCAGGGCAGATTCCACCACTGTTCTCCCCTTCCATCTATGACGCCTCCGCCTTGCAGTGACAACTCATCAACTCTATAGAAAACCAGCCACTGCCGCCTGCTGTTGTTGCTCGGCCACGACTCTGGTCCATCTGGCGGCATTATTGTTCCTTCCAGCTTCCAATGTTAATTGGCACACAATTTCAGTTACATAAACAAAAATCCCTCACTCTTCCATTTTTTTTTTTTTTGCTTCGAAAGATAATACTATTACTACAACATATGTATCACATTACATAATAATAGAAATATTTAGTACATTTAAATTACAATAGAAAATAGGGCATACTCCCAATGTTTCATTTTATATATATAGCACAATTTAACGTTCAAGTAAGAATAATATCTGAAATGTTTTAACTTTACACTTCTCGTCTTACCTTTAGTATGACCTATATGTCACGGGTTCGAGCCGTGGAATCAGCCACTGATGCTTGCACCAGAGTAGGCTGCCTACATTACACTCCCTCGGGTGCAACCTTTCTCCGGACCCTGCGTCAATGCAGGATGCTTTATGCACCGCACTGATATATTTTCTTTTAATTTAAATTTTACCCTTAGGATATCAGCCATATAAGCGTATGACATGTTTAACACTATAAATTCTAGTACTTTTTGGTTTGCATTGACTATCATTAATCTTTATTTATTTATTTATAAACTCCGTGTTCACTCAAACATTACGGTATAAAATAAAATGGAGGGAGGACATTGAAAGAAAACAAATACTACTACGTATGTATCTTAACGAGGTACCTGAAAGACCAAACCACTTTGACAGGGACCAGTAAAAATAGTGGATTGGATCATGAAAGAATAACCAGAGGGAACGAAGATGACCGCTGACTCAACTTGACAAGCGGCATCCCACGCTGCTTTGAAAGCTTCAGTGTCATCTACAATGCCATCTCCTACTGCTCCAAACGACCTCACATCATAAACACCTTCGTCAGCGGGTGAATTAGAAGGTTCGGGTGGAATAGAAGGTGGATATGATATGTGGGAATGTTTGTGTTTATTCTTATTGTGATGGCTGCGGTGACCGTGGTGATGATATCTAGCTGTAACATTATGGCTGCATAATAACACCATGAATAATGCAACTACTGTCATATAAACAATGACAAGTAGTACTGGCACACGGGTTGATAGCGATGCCATCTCTCAAGTGTCGAATGAACAGAAGGAAAACGACTAGTGGTAGTAAAAGTTCCTTTCAATTGGGTGAGGGTTGAGGAAATTCAAGAATCAAGGAAAAGACTCTGGGTTTGTTCAGAAAGTGGAAAGGAACTTAGAACAGTTTTTATGGGAGGCAATTCCTGGCAAATGTGTCAACTTGCACATAAACAAATAAAAAGAAATGACGAGTGTGTGAATGTTTGTGTTTCAGCACTACTGCATGCAGAAGCCGAAAGGCTGAGCTCATTTATCTATTTTTGCGTTGGACTCCTGGTATATATAGAATACTAATACTGGCCTACACACACGTATAACTTTATTTACAAGAAGACGCGATGAAAGTTTTAATAAGAAGAATTTGTGTATTTTATGACTACATGGGCGAAAATACACTTTGATCGAAAGGGGCTGAGCCTGATCTTCCGTTACATCTAGGGGGAATTGAGTTATATACACTTACATTAATACTAAACTTTTCTAGGTTATCTATATATTTGCCTTGAAGTCTTGGTACAACATGTCGTATATAGACCTACCGTAATTTCAGATAAACAGTGTAGGTCTATTGTCATAACTCAGTTATTCCAACCTGAAGTTAATATGTACTTTACATTATTTTTTCAAATAATAGTCTTGTGGATGTGTGTATATATTATCTAATACTCCTTCCGGTTCACAATAAGTGACCAATTTACTTTTAGCACGCCTATTAAGAAAATACAAAATTCTATACAAAAATACTTACTATGACTAAATTACCCCTAATTAAACATCTAATGTGAGGAGTAAGGAAACTTTTTAGGGATATGTACATAGGGTTTATTTTGTAAAAACAATTTGAATTATTTCTTGATTACATAACTGGACACTTAATTTAGACCAAAATGAAAAAGGATACTGGTCACTTATTGTGAACCGGAGGGAGTATAGTATACAATTATTATGTACAAAATTTAATTAAAACTTTTGGCAAATCAGTGTCGGATGGAAACATGCCATTTTGATATATAGGAGACATTAAGTTTCCTATCTGAAGTTACAGTAGTTAGAATTGATACAAAAATGCAAATATAGGTAAACCAAATACTAGTAATCTAGTGCAGGAAACAGGCCATTTTGATAGGAGACATTGGCTTTTTAGAGAATGTGGAGGCCGCGCATGCAATGACTCTGCCCCTGGAAAAAAAGGTAAAAACGGAATAACCAGAAACCATGATCAGAATCCGTTGCCTTTGCCTTTGAGTGCGTGAGTTGGTGGGTGAATGAATGGCCATTAACTTGTAAAAAAAGTCATTCTCCCTCTCCCTAGCCCTTCGCCTACCCCCATGTTCTTCCCCATAACTTTCATCACTTTTCTTTTCTGGTCCCAATTTTTTTCATTCCCTGCAAAACAATTAGTATACTCTTTCTCTCCCTTGTATTTAAGATAATACTACTTGCAGCCCTACTTTATTATAAACATTTAATTTCATATTGATACGTAATTTAAAAGGTTGACATAATTAAATACTGACTAAGAAAGTAAGATTCTCCTCAGAGTTCAGATTCGTATATGCTAATCCCTCTCGACTATACCACATTTCATCTTTCACAAATTCGAACGGACAAAACAATGTGGTCGAGTCAAATCTAATTTTAGTATATAGGTCACTACTACTACTACTAAGTTAATTGCTGTAAGTTTCCAGATTAGTAAAGTAATCATTGATGACAGAAGGCGTGAATTCTTGTGGTCCTCAAATATTTTAGTTCCATTTCGATCATCTCCTTTCAAAAAAACTGTTTTAATGGAACAACTTCAAGACAAGGTTCGCGATACGCTAGTTGGAATTTTTTTAAAATGAAAAAAATAAAAGAAAGAACATTGTTGCCAATATTTTTTTTGTCTCTTTCAATACTTTCGGTTGCAGTTGCTAGTGCTGAATTATAATGCATTCTAATTCACATAGCCATTACATGCATGAATGTTTTTATATAAATGAGAGTGAGATAAACAATAAGATACCGAGGTGAAATAATTAAGAGGCATAAATGTTACTTAAATATCGGATCTCATCTATTTTCTTTATAAATTGTAAATACAAGGAGGATCTTGTAGAGGAATTGACAACCTGCACCATGGTTACTTAACCATGGTTACTTTATTGCTTAACTGTTTTAGTTAGTTGTAAAGTTAACTAACATAAGAGGTCGTTAGTCACAACTGTTATCCAGCTGTCATTACCTTATGTGTGAATAGATTAGGCTATCTGATATAAAGGACTTGTAGCTCCATATGTACAGATACAAATCATTTTATGTCAATTGCTATGCTTTTGGATCTCAGCTTCTTCTTCATAGTTCATTAATGTGCTCAATCAGATAACTCAATTCATCGATCAATGGAGATTTAATATGGCATCAGAGCCTTAATTGAGTGAATCTAGGGATTTTCTTCGACGACAGTTGAAAATCGAGAGATTCCTCAGGTACTTTCTGGTGAATTTGAGTTCTTTTAATTGAGCCCTAAATTTCGTGGCGATCGATGACGCAACTGCGCAAAATGTGATTGTGATTGACCACAATCACCCACTATGTTTGCATGCTTCGGATGATCCGAGTCACTTTCGACTGGGATGCCTCTATTCGGAATGGAGAATTATACTCTATGGCGACAGGCCATGGAAGTTTCTTTGCTAACTAGGAATAACCTAGGTTTTGTTGAAGGTACTATTACGTGAGACACTTATGGACAAAATTTTGTTAATCACTAGGATCGCTGTAATGCGATGGTAAAATCATGGATTATGCATAATATTAGTCAGTCGTGATTTGCTTAGTGGAGTGCTATTTTGTTCCAGTGCTTATGCTATTTTGGAGGACCTGCGAGAGCGCTTTGATAAGGTGACAACTCCTCGCATGTTCTATCTGCATAATACAATTTTTACCTTAACATAGGGTACTTCATCCATCCATCTCTGTGTATTATTCTAAATTGAAGGACTTATGGGATGAATATGATTCATTAATGCTGCCTTCTTTATGTGAATTTGCAAAATCCAAGGAATATGCTAATCATTTACAATACCAACGCTTGTTACAATTTCTTATGGGTCTCAATAACTGATATAGCCAGGCACGCAGCCAAATCTTGATGAAGTCACACATTCCTAATGTTAATCAAGCATATGCAATGCTGCTTCAAGATAAAAGTCAAAAAATGGTTGTAGGAGGGCATTATGCATTGACTGGAAATATGGAGTTTATTGTGCTATTTACTGCTAAACATTTTAGTTAGAGGCAGGGGAAGAAGAATTATTATCTGGGGTATGATTATTGTCCCACACGAGATCATTCCAGGGAAAATTATTTCAAGTTAATGAATGTGACTTTTGCAACATGAAAGGTCCTTTGAAGGAAAATTGCTATAAAATTATAGGATATCCTCTTGATTTTAAGCAAAAAAAAAAGAGGTGTTTTGCCGAGTGGAAACTTAGCACAAGCAGATGAAATACTGCTTTTACTCCTCGTCCACTCGCACCTATGACATCGTCAGTCTTTACTCCTGAGCAGTATTCACAAATCCTCAATTTGTTGAACAAAACTACAATTGGTGAACCTAGTGCACACATGGCAGGTAATCTAATGTGTAAGATATGCGGGAGGTGGTGACACACAACGACCAATCCTGAAAGACCATATCTTTGTCTGATTCTGATTCTAGTCCAACTTGAATAGTAGACACAAGAGCTACTAATCATATGCCAGGTAATGAACGATTATTGGTTGATGCTACTAAAGTAGGAAACTCAGGAAATGTTCAAATGCCTAATGGAGATTCCACTCAGATTACTCATGTAGGAAATTGCCACATGACAGGAGGTGATCTCGTTAAATATGTATTGTGTGTACCAGCATTTAAATTCAATATGTTGTCAGTTGCAAAGCTGATTAAGGCTTTACAGTGCTTTGTTAGTTTCTATCCTGACTTCTTTATCTTCCAGGACCTCTTCACTGGGAGGGTGAAAGGGGTTGGTAAGAAAAAGGAATAATTTTACATCTTGAGACCAAAGGGAAATGTTGGAGTCAAGGAGCAGATAAAATCTTTGGCAGTAAGAGAGATTACAGATTCAGAGTTACGTCACAAGAGGATGGGCCATGTACCTAAGGCAGTCCTAAGAAGAATTTCTATTTTGAAAAATAAATGTAGTCTTACATTGGACCATTGTGTCATATGTCCATTAGCTAGACAAGTTAGACTTTTATTTCCTCATAGTGATAGTAGAGAAGTTGCACCTTTCGAATTGATACATATGGATGTTTGGGGGCCTCACAAAGTCTCCATATACAATGGAATGAACTATTTTCTTACTTTTGTGGATAATTTCTCTAGATGGACTTGGGTCTTTATGATGCGAGTTAAATATGATGTGTCTACTCTACTTAAATCTTTCATTGCCATATTTTTGAACCAATTTGAAAGGAAAGTTAAAGCTTTTAGGTCTGATAATGGGTCAGAATTTTTTAATAGTTTATGTAGTGAGTTGTTCAAGTCACATGGGATAATTCATCAGAGTTCTTTCCCTTATTCTCCTCAATAAAATGGGGTTATCGAGAGGAGGCATGAGCATATCCTTGAGACAGCTAGAGCTATTAAATTCCAGGGTCAATTGCCACCTAGGTTTTAGGGATGTTGTGTGGAAGCTGTTGTATATATAATTATCAGAGTGCCCTCTACTGTCTTGGGAAACTAGTCTCAATTTGAAGTATTGCACTCCAGAGTGCCTTCATTATCTCATTTGTGAGTAATAGGGTGTCTCTGCTATGAAACAACATTACCTAGACAAGACAAATTCAATCCTAAAGCTATACCGTCTGTGTTGCTTGCCTATGGGATTTTTCAGAAAGGTTACAAGCTATATGACATGGAGAACAGAACAATTTTCATTAGCAAAGATGTTCTATTTCACGAGAACATATTTCCTTTTTGTTCACAGGAAACATATCAGGACTTCTCCTTTCCAATTGTGTCTACCCTTTCTCCTACACTTTTCTAGTCCATCACATATCCCAGACCAGCCACCAGCAATAACTTCGCATGATGTAGAAGTAATTGACACCTATTATTGATCCTGAGAAAATCCGAAAGGGTGTCTAAACCACCTATTTGGTTGAAGGATATTGTTGTCCCTGGCAAAGCTGCAAATACTTGTCTCTATCCATTGTCTGATGTTGTAAGCTATGATACTTTGACACCAAGTTATCAAAGTTTCCTCACCAAATTCACTACTAATGTTGAGCCTAAGATCTATACACATGCATTCACTTTTATAGTGACCAGTATTACCACAGTGTGTGCAAATCTTGTTCTCAGGGAATGTGAGGTACTTGCCTTTGGGATCCCACTTAGGTGTAGAGTTCCCAAAGCCAAGTCCTCTTCTGTTGCTACTATGATGTTTTTGTAGCCATGAAAGTACATCAGAGGACCTGTTCCATTTACAAGTTCTGTCTAACTCATGCTTAACCTTAGTCAAGTCCTCCTTCAAGGTTCTTACCAGTTCATCCTTTTTATAAAGATCATCTTTTACCTTTCCTAGATCATTTTCTAGTGAGAGTTGCGTGTCACTAGCTATTTCTTTACCTGTTCCTAACTTCAATTTCATATTTTCAGATCTAAGTTCTAAGATATTTGTATCAAGTACATGAACCTGGTTCTTCAATGCAGTATTTTCCTTTTCAGTTTTACAATATTTATTTCCAGGTTTTTGCATTCTGCTATTAGAAAGTTACACTCTTTTGACAACTGTTCTTTTTCAGAACTTATATTCTTAGATTCATCAATTAAAATTAGCAACAATTCAAATGGTCTATCTTTAGAAAGGAGTTTAATTTTATCCTTAAGGTCCAAAAAACTTATCTTGAATTCTTCATCAGATTCATCTTCAGATTCCCGAACTGCTATAAGAGCTCGCTCAGCAACCATTGCTTTGGATGCCCTTTTGTTGTAGTTATTCTTGTCATGAACGTGTTCTTTCTTTCTGCTCTTGAGGAAATGTTACGACCATGATTTTCTTTGCGTACGCAACGTGATTTCGTTGAGATTTTCATATGAATTGTTCCATGTTTTGTCACAATTAATGTGTGTTATAAGATTGGCCAGAGAATCAACTCAGATACAAGTGAATTGGAGGCAAATTCTAAAGGGAAAGCGATAATTGAGGCTTGAGTTTGGCCGTGGAATTCGAGGTAAGTGTTTGGATTAACCTTAGCTTGAGAGAATATGTATTGTGTCTTATTTGCTACGTATTAGTGTTAGGTTCAACGTATAGGTGTAGTGACGAGTATTCATATGTTGGTGGCAAGCATGCCCATTAGTCGAATATTGTGATTTATGTGATTTTTTATTAAGCATTACTTGAGTTTAATTTGATAATTATCCACGTTGGTGGTATTTCCTTGGTATTGACCATTGTTGAGTATTTGTTTCAAGTTGAGAATTTTTACGTGAAGTTAACTAACTCAGTGAGATTAGTTATAGTTGTTTCTCTTGCCGGGATGATATTGATTCTACTATTGACTCCATTACCGGGACGTTATGGCTTTATTATTGTTGTTTATATTGTTGATTTCCTTGCCAAATTGCTGTCATTTGATTTGTTTGGGTGATGAAGAGTGTAAAGCACGAAGGGTGATGCCGTGCCATATTATTAAATTAAAAGCACGAAGGGTGATGTCGTGCCATATCATAAAATTAAAAGCACGAAGGGTGATGTCGTGCCATTTCTATTGATTTATCGTGAGGATGAGAGTAAAAGCACGAAGGGTGATGCCGTGCATTCTATTTATTATTTGGTGAGGATGAGAGTAAAAGCACGAAGGGTGATGCCGTGCATTCTATTTATTATTTGGTGAGGATGATAGTGAAAGCACTAAAGGTGATGCCGTGCATTCTATTTATTATTTGGTGAGGATGAGAGTAAAAGCACGAAGGGTGATGCCGTGCATTCTATTTATTATTTGGTGAGGATGAGAGTAAAAGCACGAAGGGTGATGTCGTGCACTTGTTTTTGCGATACTATTTCTGTTATTTACGATGATATTTGATTTACTTCGTTATTTCCATTATTTGATATTTCCTCCCCTCAGCATGTTTCCCTTTCCTTTGTATTTGACTTATTATTATTATTATTATTATTATTATTATTATTATTATTATTATTATTATTATTATTATTATTATTATTATTATTATTATTATTATTATTATTATTATTATTATTATTATTATTATTATTATTATTATTATTATTATTATTATTATTATTATTATTATTATTATTATTATTATTATTATTATTATTATTATTATTGTTATTATTATTATTATTATTATTGTTGTTATTATTATTGTTATTATTATTATTATTATTATTATTATTATTATTATTATTACTATTATTATTACTATTATTATTACTACTATCATTATTTCTATTATTATTACTATTATTATTACTATTATTATCATTATTATTATTATTATTATTATTATTATTATTATTATTATTATTATTATTATTATTATTATTATTATTATTATTATTATTATTATTATTATTATTATTATTATTATTATTATTATTATTATTATTATTATTATTATTATTATTATTATTCGCATATGATTAAACTGCACAGGTTTATTTGGTTGTTGTGTCCTAGCCTCGTCACTACTTCGTCGATGTTAGGCTCGACACTTACTCAGTACATGAGGTCAGTTGTACTGATGCTGCACTCTGCACTTTTTGTGCAAATCCCGGTACTGGACCATCGGACCCTAGATCGAGGTTGTTGCCTTCAGTTCTGTGGAGACCCCGAGGTAGTCCTGCAGGCGTCCGCAGGCCTTGGCGTCACCTTCAATCCTATTTCTTTCCTGTCTTTATATATTTCTGAGACAGTAGTTTTGTTTTTGTTCAGGCCTCTATTTGTAGTATTCATAGACAGTCCGTGAAATTGTGACACCAAATTCTGGGAGTTGTTATTATGGATTTCGTAATAGTATTTAATTAAGTTGTTAGATTCTATTTCTCCCGCACTTTTATTTTTGCTGGTCTTGTATATCATTACTAATTGCTAAAAATAAATAAACAATATAGAATAACCCGTAACGTTGGCTAGCCTAGCGGGTCCAATGTTAGGGGCCATCACGGTCCCGACGATAGGAAATTCGAGTCGTGATATTTTCTATCTTCCTGTTTTTAAATTTAATTTTGAGTTAATCCAGCTCATACTTTTACTAGGAGTATCAGTATCAGGTAATTCATATTTTTTGTTGTCCCTTTCATTCTGTTCTCCTAGGATTAACGTAAATATTAGGAAAATTAACATAAAAGGTATTATAGTTATGTTACATAGTTTAAAAGTAAAAAATTTATATAAGGTAAAATCTTATTTAAATTCAAAGTCCTAAATATTAGGACCTTGTATGTACCTCAAATAAATAACCATAATTTTAATTCATTTTTAAATTATTAAAAATATAATGATAATTTTATCCAATATAAAACTTTTGAAGGATAAAAAATGTCATTCAACATTTTGCGAAGAGACTTCGTATTTTGGGTCGCTTTAGGAGAAGTGTTTGCAACTAGTTCAAGCTTCACTCTAGTTATGTCATGAGACTGATTGAATTCAGTTCAATAAATTCGGCAAATATATATAAAGTAAAGTTCAAAAAATTTTAGTTTCCTTCTTCCAAGTTTCATAATTATTATATTTTTTCCTTTAATTGATTTGTATGTATAAATCGTAGGACTAATATTACTCTATTTGGACCGTATAAATAGTAACACGTTTATGTTCAAAATAGTGTGGCACCCATAATATTCAAATCCTGAATCCGCTTCTGGCTACTCTATCCATTTTATGTGAAGGGTTTTAATGAGTTTGACACATAAACTAAAATTATACGTATAAAGTACCAAAATCACCATGCTCTTAATAATTAAATGAAAATTGATGAAAACTCAACATGTTTTTTTATATTTATCTCCTTATAGAAGATTCGTATCAAATGGTCAGAGGCGGATACATAATTTAAACTCTATCAGTTCAACTTTTAAGGTTTTTAGCATTGAAGTCATTATATTTTTAATGTTATGAGTTCATATCTACTACTTATTTGTTGCAATTTTAACGAATTTTTATACATAATTTATGCTCAACGCCGATAGTACTTGGTACAAATGAATACAGTAACAAAAGGGTTTGATGATAGGCTATAATTACGTATTTTAGTCGCTTATTACACTCTAATTTACTGCACTTTAATTGAGTTTGAGCTTTAATTGCTAGTGTTTTGCACTAATTGTGTGTTTTATGCCTTGTAGGAGTGATTCCGAGCTATATAGATGCTATGAAATGAATTCAAGTGATTTGGATCTTTGAAGTCTGAGTAAAAACCCAAGGAATTAATTCGGGATCGTGTTCAGGGGTCAAATTTGATAGTTAAGAACAAACGAAGACTCGAGTAGGCATATTGTGCATTGTCTAGTAAAATAGACATAACTATTTGCTCAGAACTAAATTTGGTCTATATAATTTATGGTTGGAAAGGTAACTCAAAGGGCTACAACTTTCATGTTTTAAGTTTTTCCAATTTCCAAACGGAAATGGGTGAACAGTGCGCAGCAAGTGCGCAACCGCGCACTGACCGCGCAAATGGGGCAAAATACTTGTTGTTATGCGCGGTCTGAGCGCGGCCTCGCACGTCCTGCCCGGGAAAAGTGTCCTTTTTTGCATTGGAGAAGGTATAATTGTTTGGGCCCGACCCTACTTGATATATATACATGAAAAAATGATATTTTGAAGAGGTTGGACATACTTTTGACACAGGTTCGACCTAAGGAGGCAGAGACACAATAGGAGCAAGGCGGAGAATTCTTCTACGAGTTTTGCCTTCCTCTTCCTATTTTTCATTGTTGGTTATGACTTTTAGTATTGTATTTTTACATACTATTATGAATAGCTAATTTGTTATCTAGGGTTTTGATGGAACCTTTGTTATGTTTTTATATAATTGAGTCGTTGGATTTCTCTACTTGTTCAACTACGTTTATATTGTGGTTGGTTGAAGATCTCTCGATTGAATGTGCCTATTTAGTGTGTATTACTCGGGAGAGAGTGCATATTTAGGTAGTTGTTGAACAACATCACTCTTAACGTATATGAGGGATCAATACGGAGGGTTTAAATGTGGGATTAGGGATAACGAAACCTTGGGTGCGATCTAAGTGAGCTGTAAAGTAATGCCAGCTAGCGTAAATCGGGAGAGTATGTCTAGTAAATTATCGTAATTACTCGGGAGAGAATTACAACACGCATAGCGCTCATGATCGTAGAGAATACTTAGGCGAAATTATAGAAGACATAGCGGGAAGGATTCCGACAATTGGGGAAATCATAACACTAGACATCCTTAATTTTTTCTCCAGCCTGTAGTATCTTTAGTGTTAATTTACTATTTTAATTTGTTAATTAGTTAGTTAAACACAAAAATCTTAATATCTATAACTTAGGAATTATTCAAGCTTGTATTCTTGGTGATAGTAAACAATTGTATCTAAGCTTGTGTTCTCTATGGGATTCGACTTCGGACTTGTAAACCGGATTATATTTGCAACGAACGCTTAGTCCTTTTTATAAGGCATAGTTGGGCGTGGTCAGGGTTGGATCCACCCCTACTCACAAGTGATGTGATCACGATTGAAATATAAGATGATAGGTTAAATAGCTAGAAATATGAAAATCTTTTTGAAACCGACTAAAAATGAAAATTAGGTCCATATATTATAGACAGAAAGAGTAACTATTAAGACCATGATATCCTAATTATATAACATGCTGCTTTTAGGTGTTTCCATTCTCGCATAATTGATCACGCCCAACTATGCCTTACAAAAGGACTAAGCGGTCGTTGCAAATATAATATGGTTTACAAATCCGGAGTCGAATCCCACAGAGAACTAAGACTTAGCTACAATTGTTCACTATCACCAAGAATACAAGCTTGAACAATTCCTAACTTATAGATATTAAGATTCTTGTGTTTAACTAACTAACTAACAAATTAAATAGTAAATTAACACTAAAGATACTACGGGTTGGAGAAAAGATTAAGGAGGTCTAGAGTTATATTTTTCCCAATTGTCGGAATCCTTCCCGCTACGTCTTCTATAATTTCGCCTAAGTATTCTCTACCGATCATGAGCGCTCTACGTGTTGTAATTCTCTCCCGAGTAACTACCATAATTTACTAGACATATTCTCCCGAATTACGCTAGCTAGAATTAAGTACAGCTCACTTAGATCGCACCCAAAGTTTTGTTATCCCTAATCCCACATTTAAACCCTCCGTATTGATCCCTCATATACGTTAAGAGTGATGTTGTTCAACAACTACCTAAATATGCACTCTCTCCCGAGTAATACACACTAAATAGGCACATTCAATCGAGAGATCTTCAACCAACCACAATATAAACGTAGTTGAACAAGTAGAGAAATCCAACGACTCAATTATATAAAAACATAACAAAGGTTCCATCAAAACCCTAGATAACAAATTAGCTATTCATAATAGTATGCAAAAATACAATACTAAAATTCATAACCAACAATAAAAAATAGAAAGAGGAAGGAAAAACTCGTAGAAGAATTTCCCGCCTTGCTCCTATTGTGTCTCTGCCTCCTTAGGTCGAATCTGTGTCAAAAGTCTGTCCAACATCTTCTAAATACCGTTTTTCCATGTATATATACCAAGTAGGGTTGGGCCCAAATAGTTATACCTTCTCCTATGCGAAAAAGGACAGTTTTCTAGCAGCCCGTCCGCGGCGATAGACTCAACCACGGTCTCGGGCGCGGTCATTTACCAGAATTCCGTTTTAGTCCGCGTCCAGGTCCGCGATCGTGGTTTCGACCGAGTTTTTCATCCTATTACTTTTGAAATTTGGAAAAATGTAAAACATGAAAGTTGTGTCTCATTAAGTTATCTTTCCAACCATATATTCTATAGCTCAAATGGATTTTGGAGAAAAAAGTTATGTCCATTTTACTAGACAATGCGTAATATGCCTACTCGATTCTTCGTTCGTTCTTAACTATCAAATTTTATCCCCGAACACGATCCGGATTAATTTCTTGGGTTTTTACTCAGACTTCAAAGCTTCAAATCACTTGTATTCATTCGATAACATCTACATAGCTGGAAATCGCTTCTACAAGGCATAAAACACATAATTAGTGCAAAACACTAGCGATTAAAGCTCAAACTCAATTAAAGTGCAGTAAATTAGAGTGTAATAAGCGACTAAAATACGCAATTATATCCTATCTTCAACACCCCACACTTAAATCATTACTCGTCCTCGAGTAATCTAACTACACTTTATATAGACACGACCTTTTTAAACAATTCTCCTGACTCATCACATCAAGAATACTTAAAATAGACTAAGCACAAAAGCGTAACACCTTCACCTCAAGTTTTGACTCACAAGTACCACGCATTATTTATAACTCACCCACTTACTCTAACATAGAGGCCGCCGATATTACCTTTCCTTCATGAATCAAGTGCCCTCACACAACAAAAGAGAGTAGTTCCACACAATAAAATTTAAGAACACATAGGAACTTAAGATAGAAAGAATTCACTTACTCTCAGAAATAACATTCATATGCCACAAGATGCACCATAGGCTTGCCTGTAGTGTACTACTCTACTAATCGAGCTTATTCAGTCTAGGATCAATTAGGACTTTATTTGGTTGTAATGTAAGCTGCGGGACGGGTATGATACATTTAGATATAAGAGTGACTACACCTCTCTAAGCACTTTAATACATATACTTTAACATTCAAACCCCATACTTATGTCAAACAAAACCCCACCTTCACATCAATGTTATTACCCCATACTTCTTTAAGCACAATTACATCAAGAGTCACCACTTATCGAGGAATATTTTTTTTTCCACAACAATACAACTACCTTTTCCTTTTCTTTTTTTTTTCTTTTTTCAAGTGGCTCTTACTTTTTCAAAACAGTACGCCATTTTCCTTATTTCATTAGTACCACTCAAAAGACAAAACAACCACCCCATACTTTAACTTTTACATAAATCATCACAATTTAAGTTCTCATGAGAGGTTAGAAGGTTCAAATAGATGGTTAATTCAAACAAATGGGTAAGGCTTGTAATGTGGTTGCCAAAGAAACAGGATTACAGGCTCAAAGGGGTTATTTACGATACATAACAATTAGGCGGGTACAATATACATATCTGGCTCAACAAAGAAACGCCATATCACTTCCAAGACTGAACAAAACTACTATTTCGCTTTGCAAACACACGGGGCAAGTTCAAGACATCAAATGCAACGCATAGAATAACACACAAACCTCACACACACATGGCACGCAACTCACTCAGGATTGGTTTCATCAAGACACTCTAGTCAAAATAGTTAAGTAAATTTAAAATCATACAATTTAAGGTACTTATACAAGAGTAAAAAACTGAGCCTAAGCGTCATAACTAAAGTACTCACTATTCTCAAGGCATAACAAAGTCAAGAGATATTTCTTCAATTCAAAACACAACACAATGGCTCCTATTCCTAAAAAACTAACTACACCTGGTTCAAACAAAACCCTTGGAAAAGAACCACGACACAAAAAAAACCAAGGAGGAATTGCTACACTACCTAACAAAAGAAAATCTTTTTGTTTTTTTTTTATTTAGACTTAATCTCTCAGAAAAATTGTCTAATAGATCCATCGTCGAGAAAAGTCCAATCTTTTCTATTTTTGTAAAAAATAATTATTCAATTAAACTAACACAACTAAATTAGCATGGAAAGTCACCCAGACAATCTCCTCACCCCACACTTAAAATTGTGCATTGTCCCCAATGCATACCATAACTAATAAGAGGGTAAAAGAAACTCGCTGGTAGGCCAAAGGCCGAAGCACTAGCAGCTCATGGGGTACTCAGACTTCTCCCATGCCTGGTCCTTCGTGCGGGTACCTCACACTTAGTTCCAACCATCTGGTTTGCTGTTGCTTCCTTCCAATGACTTTGCGTTCGATGCTCCTAAAAAAATAAAAAATCGACATTACAAGAATAATACAATAATAATAAATAAATAAATAAAATAAAAATAAAAAGTAAAGCTGGGTTGCCTCCCAACAAGCGCTTGATTTAACGTTGCGGCACGATGCGAATCACTTTCTGCCTCCACTTTGAACTTATGAATTGGACCCCAAGTTTTGATTTTGCTTTGTGATCATGCTTAAGGGGTGGTAGAATGAATCTGACTGACCCAATAAGATAATGTAGTATTCTGCACTTCTTGGCCTTTGGATGAGATGTGTATTCCCGACTTCCTGGCACGAAGAATTCCAGAATGTAGGCATCTTGTTCCTTACTCCTTGACTCCTCAAGTGGCTCGGACGACTCTATTTCCATATTATCATCCAAACACAATGTGAAAAAATGCTTGGTGTGTGGACCAATGCGCTCAACTACATAAACATTGGGATTGTCAACATCCTCAACACTAATGACACTATAGTCAAATAAATATGTATCCTCAATATCCTTGGTTGACTCTAGTGTCTCTTCTACAACATCGACATCCTCAAAATCTAGTTCGATTGATTGTTGGTGTTCTACTCTGGCCTTCTCCTCTAGCTCATCCCCGTATTTTATTAAATCCTCCAGTATAATGGCAATTTCTGCAGCCAATTCATACTCATATTGACTACTATCCACAATGTTGGCATATTGTGCATTAAAAGCTTCAACTAGTTGATTCACTTGAGCCTCCAAGTTGCATTTTTCCTTTGTACCCGCAATTGTATCTCATCATATTGTTCCACAAGGCACTTTAGCATATCCTCGATCTTTTTCAGGTCATCATCCCTGGGTTCTTTGTTCCTATTAACTTCACAAGAAAAAGAAGAACCATCAAAGTAAGGGGTTGGGGGAAGATAAGAAATATAAGCACAACCATGAAAGTGACCATCTTGACCACCATACATATCACACACATTCCACACATAAGATTGAGTTGGTGCACATAACTCGCTCTCGAGAATATTTTGATAATTTTTCCCTGGGTGGGTCCTCCACAATATGCATAACGAGGATCATAAGTAGAATTACCAACTTTAAAACTCTCATAATTCCAAGATGCCATGTCTAAAACATTAAAAATAAATAAATAATCAAATACACGAAAATAAAAATAAAAGTTCAAACTTGCAAACTAGAAATATGTACACCTACAGCTACACCGTTAGATCCCCGGTAACGGCGCCAAAATTTGATCACGCCCAACTATGCCTTATAAAAATCACTAAGCGGTCGTTGCAAATATAATCTGGTTTACAAGTCTGGAGTCGAATCCCACAGAGAACTAAGTCCTAGCTACAGTTGTTCACTATCACCAAGAATACAAGCTTGAACAATTCCTAACTTATAGATATTAAGATTCTTGTATTTTACTAACTAACTAACAAATTAAAATAGTAAAATAATACTAAAGATACTACGGGTTGGAGAAAATATTAAGGAGGTCTAGAGTTATGATTTTTCCCAATTTTTGGAATTCTTTCCGCTACGTCTTCTACAACTTCGCCGACATATTCTTTACCGCTCATGAGCGCTCTGCGTATTGTAATTCTCTCCCGAGTAACTACCATATTTTACTAGACATATTCTCCCGAATTTATGCTAGCTGGCATTAAGTACGACTCACTTAGATCGCACCCAAGGTTTTGTTATCCCTAATCCCTCCTTTAAACCCTCCATATTGATCCCTCATATACGTTAGGAGTGATGTTGTTCAATAACTACCTAAATATGAACTCTCTCCCGAGTAATACACACTAAATAGGCACAGGCGATTGAGAGCTCTTCAACCAACCACAATATAAATGTAGTTGAACAAGTAGAGAAATCCAACGACTCAATTATATAAAAACATAACAAGAATTTATCCTACAAAAGGTTCCATCAAAACCCTAGATAACAAATTAGCTATTCATAATAGTATGTAAAACTACAATACCAAAAATCATAACCAACAATGAAAAATAGGAAGAGGAAGGAAAAACTCGTAGAAGAATTCCCCGCCTTGCTCCTATTGTGTCTCTGCCTCCTTAGGTCGAATCTTTGTCAAAAGTCTGTACAACCTCTTCAAAATACCGTTTTTCCATGCATATATACCAAGTAGGGTCGGTCCCAAATAATTATACCTTATCCTATGCGAAAAATGACAGTTTCGACCGCTCCCAGGTCCGCGGAAAAGGACAGACTCAACTGTGGTCATTTACTAACATTCTGTTTTAGTCCGCCTCCAGGTCCGCGATCGCGGTTTCGACCGCGTGTTTCACCCTATTCCCTTTGGAATTTGGAAAAACATAAAACATAAAAGTTGTATCCCTTTGAGTTACCTTTCCAACAAAATATTGTATATCTCAAATGGAGTTCGGAGCAAAATGTTATGTCCATTTTACTAGAAAGTGCGTAATATGCCTACTCGATTCTTTGTTCGTTCTTAACTATCAAATTTGATCTCCGAACACGATCCCGACTTAATTTCTTGAGCTTTTAATCAGACTTTAAAGCTCCAAATCACTTGAATTTATTCCATAACATCTACATAGCTCGGAATAACTCGTACAAGGCATAAAATACACAATTAGTGCAGAACACTAGCAATTAAAGCTCAAACTCAATTAAAGTGCAGTAAATTAGAGTGTAATAAGCGACTAAAATACGTAATTATAGTCTATCATCAATAATACAATTCCAAAAGCAGATAAAAATACCATCAGGCACATAAAATTTGCTCTGGTAGAGACCGGTAGTCCTTAACATATGAGTTCTAAATATTGTTTATGTATTAAGAACTTATTTGATGTACATGTTCGACCAAAAATTTTTTAAATCTTTTTGTTGAACTAAATAAGATAATGAGAAAATGGTAAATTCTAGCCAAAGATAATTAACTCTAGATTAAAGAACATCAAGTAAGATAAATTGGACAATGTTAAACTTGGAACTAACTAAGACCACGATGAAGATATAAGATAGACAATGAGATGACATTCATGACAACATTACTTCATGATATAATGTAAAGGAGGAAGAAAAGATTCACCAAATGAGGTTGTGAGACATGTCTTTATTTATTCCACAATGATGATTACAAGATTGAGTGGCAAGGTTTTGAACCCTCTATCCTTTACAAAGTAGACTCTCAAGTCTCCCGCTACTGTGAGTGAAGAAGTGAGCGATACTGGAATCCTCCTCCCTCTTTACTCTCTCACTTAGTATTTATACAAGATATTCTCATTTACCCAACGGTTCTTAGCCAGGGTCCCTAAGTTTTTTGACCGCACTTTAGATCGACCTTCTGAAACACCATAACATTTACTACGCCGTACAGGCCTTTTGAGGATACGACCTCAGGCGTGGCCGAGGTGCTCGTCGCTATAGTGCCCTATGAATACAACTTCGGCTTAATCGATCCTTCAGCGTTCCTTCTTATGAAGATTCTCGTTTGGTCGGATTTCGACCCATACAGTTTGTCCCTCCGCCTATCGAGGTCGTCTTTGGGCGAGCTCGATGGGAGGACCTCGCCAATTCGAAAGTTTGAGAAATTTGAGCCTTTTGGTCGATGGGAGAATACCTCATGGGGAGTTAATGATGTCACGTTTCGAGGGCTGCACCAGACCGTTGCGTCAGTTTGAAATGTCATTAAATTCGTCATGTGTCATTATGGCGCACACTCTTTGAGTGTTGCGTCGTTTCCCGTGCCCCTTTCGTTTTTAAAATGGCAGTGTTTGGTTTTCCTGCTCTGAGCATTTATATCGCTATAAATAGGGAGAAATTTTAAATTTGAGTATTGTGCTTCCCGATTGTTCAAAAGAAAGTCTCTAAGCTTTTCTTCTTCTCTTCTAGTTTCTCACATTCCCCTTCCTGTTAGTAGTTCTTGTGGCTTCTACCTTCTCTTCCTTCTCATTCCCGATCTGCATAACTAGTAAAAGAGATGGCTAGTGCATCTTCCAACCCAGATAGATCCGCTGGTGCCCTTGTGCCGGAAACTGATATACCTCCTCCTAAAGGGGGAGTGTGGGTGGTTATGGCGGAAGATTAAGGATTTTCGACCGTGGATGAAGTATTCCCTCGCCCAGGGAAGGCTAGGACTGATTTCAAGAACCCTCTTGAGGACGAATTCGAACTTGTCACTTCTGAAATGAATGCCATGGCGCTCACTATGTTTAAGGCCAAGTGGAGGATTCCTAATCACATTGAGCTCGTTCCAACGGGTCGTGACATCGTGCATATACACTGCCCGGTGTATTATGTATTTTATGCATATCCATTCATCATCGGGTACACACTTCCCCTCCCTTCCTTGGCGGTGTTCTTTTGCCGCTTCTATGAGGTGTGTCCCGCTCAAATTTCCCCATACATATACAAGCTCTTCTTCATGCTCCTTAAGTACGTAGAGCTGGCCGGTCGAGAGATTTCTCTCTAGCACCTGCTTCACCTCTTCGTTCCTAATTTCCATAGGGGCACGATGATACATCTTCGTCACCAAGGAACCAAGGGCTTGGTGGTGAAGATGGATGATAAAACCAACCACCGCTTCTGGGAGAACTCTTCTATGTTAGGATGGAGCACGTGGTGTCGAACCCTGATGGATTTCCTGAGACGTGGAATTTTGCCCGTAAGTTTTTCTTTTGTTTACTATCCCTTTCTTTTTTGAAAATGGCTTTATGTTGTTTTCCTTGTGGTGACCTCGTATTTTCTTTTTTGTTTTCGCAGCCAAGAGGGTACCTCCTTCGCTAGTCGCTGATATCCGCAAGTGGGTGGGCAAGATTTTGCCTCACACGGTGGGGATTCATGAATGGTCGTCGTTCCATGAGAGGTTTAGGCGCAAGCCATCTGCTGGTGAGTCATCTCGCCCCGCCCTCAGTCACTTCGATTTTTGCCCCGTGTTTTCCTTCTTCTTATACCCTCTCTTTGTCAATTTCTTTTTCATTGGCAGGTCAGAGAGGAGCGAAAAGGACGAAGGCTCCCGTTCTTGCTTTCCATCAGCCGGCTTCCTCGGCCACGCCTATACCAGTGGCGACTGCAAGTGAGGACATTCGAACCCTGGTTGCTTCACAGGTCGCGTCCGCGCCTAGATCCGGTCATTTGGAGGTTGCCCCTTGGTTGGATACTCCGGTTCCCACAGTTCATTCGGCGGACGAACCTTCCCAAGATAATGGTGAAGAAGCCCCATCAAAGAGGTGAAGGATAATGTCGGAGGGGGCATCTTCGATTGGACCGACCTCGAGGGGCGACCCCATGTTGGAGGTGTCTGAAGCTGGAAGTGATGCTAGTCTAGGCGTGGAGGCGGTGCCCGTTTTGGGCGTGGAGAAGATTACCGTGGCAGGAGGGCAGAGTTCGGAGGCCAATGCGATTGTTTCGAGTGGTCCATCGTCATCTCAGTAGGTCCGCACCTCTTCTTCGGCCAGTGAGAGAGCGAAAGGTGTGATTGTCGATAATTATGAGTCCGATTTAGATATCAACATCGAGGACATGAAGTTGTTTGAGGAAGGGTTTACTCGGGTCAACATGAGGGCGGAAGATCCATCCTGTGTGCTCGAGATCCTATCAGACTTTGACTTATTGGTGGATACGGTGGACTTGGTGCCTCAGCTCGACCTTCTATGCTATGGTGTCAAAAGCAGGTCTCTTTGGGGGGGTCAGTGATGTTGGTCTGTCACGCGGTGTAACTGGGATGGCTTTGAGGGTTAGTTTATTACCATTTCCTTTGTTTCGTGCCCTTTTCTTTTGCTGACTCTTTCTCTTTTCTCTTCATACTTTCGTTTAGGAGACCGAAAGTACCCGTCGGGCTGAGACACGGGCTGATGTCTTTCAGAAAATGGCTACGAAGAACTGGCGGTACCGCGACAAGTGTCGCGAGATGCATGCACATCTTAGGGCGAGCGACAGTCCTCAGTCCCTTAGGGAAGAGTTGGAGCGAAAGGATGAGGACCTAGTGCGGTCTATCCGTAGATGCAGCGAGCTCGGGGGGCTACTTAGGGTCAAAGATGAGGAGCTCGAGGTGGGCAAAGGGGTTGCGGCCAAATGTGAGGACCTTCACGCGAAGGTGGTGTCTTTGCAATCCGAGCTTGAGAAAAACGCCACTAAAATCGCCTATCTAAGTGCAGAGTGGTCGGAGAAGGTGGCTGAGTTAGAAGGGAAGTTGACTGAGTTGGAGAGGGTCGAGGGGGCCCGAGTGGCGGCTTTGGCGAGGGCAGCGGCACTTGAAGACACTATCCGCGTTCTCAGGTCTGAGCGGGAGGCTGAGATGGAGACAATTGCCCTAAAGGAAGTGCCACTTGAGGAACGAATCGGCGTGCTCGAGCGAGATGTCTCTAGCCTAGGCGACCAAGTTGTGGCTCTCAAGGCCGAAAAGGCGCGATTGTTGGCCGAGGCCCCTCAAGTACCTGCCCTAGTTTTCATTCCCCTCTATTTGTACGAGATGTGGGTTCATGCTGAGGCCCAATGGGATATATATAAGGTCTTGCTGGCGATGGGGAGCGTTCCTGAGGCTGTTTTTGAAGATGCTCGTGTTAAAGCACGCGAGGCTCGTCTTGCCTGCGACTATGACCCTGTATCACTGGAGGTCGGTGGAGACGCTGGAATCGAGGACGGGCTTACTTCAGATGACGATAGTGTTGGAGGGAATGCCGGTGGAGATGAAGCCGTTTGACCGAGGGTGATGGTGTGGGTAGTGTTGAGTGAAGACTTTGTATCCTTTATGTACTTAGCTTCTGTTTTTTTTTCTTTTTTTAGTGGTTACTGCGGAGGCACGCTTTTGGCCTTTTGTGAGACGTTGTTGTGTATGTACATTTTTTGAATAAGATAGTCGGCTTATTTTTGGTTGCGTATCCCTGGATTTCCTTTCTGAAAAGATTTTTGGACTTTCTCGTGACGAGTCCCTGACTTTCAGTTGAAAATTCGAGCGAGGTCGACTGCAAAATAATTCGAGCGTGGTCGAATGTAAACTGATTCGGACGAAGTAGAATGTAAAATAATTCGAGCGAAGTCTAATGTAGAATAATTCGGATAAGGTGGAACGTAAAATGATTCGAACAAAGTCGAATGTAAAATAATTCGAGCGAGGTCAAATGTAGAATAATTTGAATGAGGTCGAATGTAAAATAATTCGAGTGAGGTCGAATGTAGAATAATTCGAACAAGGTCGAATGTAAAATAATTCGAGCTAGGTCGGATGTAGAATAATTAAAACGAGGTCGAATGTAAAATGATTCGAACAAAGTCGAATGTAAAATAATTCGAGTGAGGTTGAATGTGTAATAATTCGAATGATGTCGAATGTAAAATGATTCGACCAAAGTCGAATGTAAAATAATTTGATCGAGGTCGAATGTAGAATAATTCAAACGAGGTAGAATGTAAAATAATTCGAGCGAGGTCGAATATAGAATAATTCAAACAAGGTTGAATGTAAAATGATTCGAACAAAGTCGAATGTAAAATAATTCGAGCGAGGTCGAATGTAGAATAATTCAAACGAGGTCGAATGTAAAATGATTCAAACAAAGTCGAATTTAAAATAATTCAAACGAGGTCGAATGTAAAATAATTCGAGCGAGGAATTCAAACGAGGTCGAATGTAAAATAGTTCGAGCGAGGTCGAATGTAGAATAATTTGAATGAGGTCGAATGTAAAATGATTCAAACAAAGTCGAATGTAAAATAATTCGAGCGGGGTCGAATGTAGAATAATTCGAATGAGTTCAAATGTAAAATAATTTGAGCGAGGACGAACTTTACTTTTGCTTGGCAGTGGCCGGGGGCCGCATGTGTGTGAATTCGAACGAGGTCGAATTGTGACCAGTAAGAGTTCGAGCAAGGTCGAACTTTATTTTCGTTTGGCGATGGCCGGGGGCCATGTGAGTGTGAATTCAAAGGAGGTCGAATTGTGACCCGTAAGAGTTCGAGTGAGGTCGAACTTTAATTTCGTTTGGCGATGGACGGGGGCCACATGAGCGTGAATTCGAACGAGGTCGAATTGTGACCCGTAAAAGTTCGAGCGAGGTCGAACTTTACTTTTTGCGTTGGCGTGAAATGTGGTTTCAGTGGAGTGGTGTAAGATTGCAGCATGCTGCCTCGCTTTTGTTGGCGAATATCACGGGTTCTTGCATGGTTTATGCATGCGTCGAGATAAGTACCAGTCTATCTAGTCCCTTCATTGCTCGGCCTGGAGAGGAAGTTGACGGGACGAGCGATGAACTCATTACTTAGGCGTTGTCATACCCGGGGTCTCGATTAACTCGGATGGGATTCTGATGTGATTCATCGAATTTAGGTGGTTGAGCCGGTGTAACTCCACCTTGGCAAGCATGTGGGTGAGCTTTTCGTACTTGTGTTCCGCATGTGTTGGGGAGATTTATATGTTTCCTGGTTGGTCGCCTAGTCCCAGACTACGGGGATTTTCATAATGATGTCAGCATGTTCTGGACCGTTTGCCAGTTCTCTGCAGTATGATGTGGGGTGGGGTGGGGTGGGGTGTTTCCTCGATTTGCCATTTTTTGAAGGGATAAGCTTAAAACCTGTATGTCGGCATTCCCTCGTTCACGAATTTGGGAGGACGCTCCTGTTCTCTGTTTCACTTTTCAAAAGAGGAATGACAGGTTAGAAGCAAATAGAATCATTTGTTACCTCGATCGGCCGGTTAGCTGATGAATGGGGGAGGGGGGGGGACACGTTGTGGAACGGTTCACCTTCCCTATACTCGAGTGTTAGCTCCAGATCTGACCCTAACCTCGTGCTTGGCCTCGTCGTTAGTCGAACATTAGCACTTCATGGGATGACAGATTACCTTGCATGTTACGCTTTTCTTTCGACTCCCAGTTCGAGCAGGTGCCTCGTGTGCATAAACATGATAGAATTGTAAGTTATATCACAAACACACAGGTGGTGTTAGTTTACCATTTCTAAGAATTACACAACAGGCGTGATTTACGGGAGGGAATGCAATGCGCATGAGGTCTAACGCTCCAGATCTGCTATTACGACATGGTGTGGCTTTCGCATACAAATCAATCGCAGACCTGATCTCATGCGAGGATGTGACCCTGTTTGGTTTAGTTTCAGGGGCTTGTCTGTAAACTTAAGTTTGCATGCGAAGTGATAGGGTGAAATTACCATAAACGGGTAATAGAGCTTCGGCCGAATTAAGATCTAAAGGAAACTAAGGTTTTGGCTAGAAAATCCCCACAGACGGCGCCAAATTGTTCGACCAAAAAGTTTTCAAGTCTTTTTGTTGAACTAAATAAGATAATTAGAAAAAGGTAAATTCTAGCCAAAGATAATTAACTCTAGATCAAAGAACGTCAAGTAAGATAAACTGGACAATGTTAAACGGGGGAACTAACTAAGACCACGATGAAGATCTAAGATAGACAATGAGATGTTCATGGCAATATTGCTTCATGATATAATGTAAAGGAGGAAGAAAAGATTCACCAAACGTGACCGTGAGACATGTCTTTATTTATTCCACAGCGATGATTACAAGAATGAGTGGCAAGGTTTTGAACCCTCTATCCTTTACAAAGTAGACTCTCAAGTCTCCCGCTACTGTGAGTGAAGAAGTGAGTGATACTGGAATCCTCCTTCCTCTTTACTCTGTCACCTAGTAATTATACAAGATATTCTCATTTACCCAACGGTCCTTAGCCAGGATCCCTAAGTCTTTTGACCGTACTTTAGATCGACCTTTTGAAACGCCATAACGTTTACTACGCCATACAGGCTTTTTGAGGATATGGCCTCGGTCGTGGCCAAGGTGCTCGTCGCTATAGTGTCCTGTCCTATGAATACAACTTCGGCTTAATCGATCCTTTGTTGTTCTTTCTTATGCAGATTCCTGTTTGGTCGGATTTCGACCCATACAGTACAAAAATTAAATTCAAAACGCACATAAGGTCAATGTCTTATATTTAAGAACCCATAAAATATAATTCTGACTTCTTCTCTGAAAATTTGTATGTCCTTAAGAAGCTAAACTGTGCCTCAACTTGATGTTCATGAGTATTATTTCATACTTTTTTATATATAGACGATGATTTTTTTTTTTTGGGGATCCACTTTATTTAGGAATTATGACCGGCATTGTAGCGGAAAAGGTGAATTCCTTGCATGAGACATCTCCAGAATCCTTACAAATTATTCAAATCATTTTTAGGAATATATATGAAACATTCCATGGTCTTAAAAAAGATGGAAAGTGGCTGTATCTTTTAGAGTATATGTTAATTAGATAAACTTTAAATGCTTTGGTATTGATATTGACCTACAGTTCGATTAGCAATATCTTCGCTCGTACTAACTGGTTGCACACTTTTGGATGATTTGGTTTCTCACCCGATGTTCGGCACATGTATTAAAACCGACAAAATTTGAATTCGCTCCCGAAAATCCTATATCGAGAGTAAAACTCATTTTAATAAAGGCGACTTCATATCCGGGACTCGAATCCGATTCCACACTTCTGCCTTTTCTTAAGAACCTCCAAGCTCATACATAAGTTAAACTCGAAAGGAAAAATGAGGAGAATCGTAGGGATTTCCAAAATTAGAAAGTCGCATCTTAAAGGCTCTATATTGTATATTTATGATCCCATACTTCACACGACCTAACATTGAGCCAAAACGTTTGCTTGAAGCTCAATATCATGAATTTGTTAGGTAATTGGGGCCATCATCTTATTGAAATTAATAATTAAGGGAAGAACAATAAACTTAATTATCAGAATGCAAAATTATTTTGTCCTAACTCCTTTTGTGATTTCTGATTTCTCATACAGGTTTGAATAAGCATAATTGTGAATTTTCATAGTACTAATTAAGCATGAGACGACAAAAGAACTGAATGTCACACTTCCATTACGCATTAAAAATATTTCTACTTAATTAATGATTTCAAGCACACAATAACTCATAAAAATGACTAGTTTAAAAGGTGCTGATGTAACCTAAAATCATGTAATTGGTCGGTGTCGACTTTCCGACCTTCTTTAGATAATAAAGAAAGGGAAAGGGATAAGAGGCGCAATATTTAAATTCTAACGTCTCTGCTTTTTGTTGGTGAAATTTCACGCATGCAAGTTTATGTTAAGAAAAAAGAATTAAATAAGCAATACGCAAAAGGAAGGTTACACATCAAGGTCTGGATTTAACAAAAACACTTTTGATACCTTCAACCAAAATTATCCAAATTAATAATTCGTTCAATCAGCATGTTTACGAATTAAAAAATATTTTTCGAAACGATTACACCAACGATGCTTATAATTTATGCAAAGTAATAAACCAGTAATAACAAATGCTCACACATCCTTTGTAAATGTAGGTCTTTATGGGATGATCTTGGAGGACTACCTGTACACATTTTCAGATAAGTCAGTGTTGTGACCAATATTTTCTCTAAGTATGGTTGTTGTAGGCTAGTAGCATTGATACTATATGTAGTACTTCTCCACTTATATATGACTATATTATGTTAATGATCCTTCAAATCAGGCAGACACTTAGCCAAAAAATGACACATTATACCAACTAATTAATATATAAAATAGATTTATTGTGCAGAATAATAAAATAAAGAAGACTGGAAAAAAAAAAGATAGGGTAATACAAATTTGTTTTCTATAATCATTGGGCATTCAAAATTCATTCAAGTAATTAAGAATGACATTGAATAGGAATAGGCCCGTTAAAAGAAGGGAAAAAAGGCCATTATTATTTCTGTACTATTGTAAATAGTACACGTTTGTCCTCAATTTCACTTTACGTCCAAAATCTGCTACCGTTAACAAACTTGATAGATCTTCCCCTAACCTTAACGGATAGCCACTGTGGCACCTGACCCCGCAATATTTTACCACATAGAATTCCAAGCCGGCGTTCCATTAAGTTGAAAGCCCCAATTTCACTCCCAAATTATATTGACCCAATTTCACTCGGCGTCGAGTATACACCCGGTACCCAGCTTCCCGTAAACGATACGACAATGGAAGATCCTTAGACATAATAGCCGATTTCCTTTACTTTATTATTAAACTTAAACAAAGAATCATTTGACTTTGAATGCCGAAACCTTGAAAGCAAGGAAGGGCCTCTTTCCATCCATAGAATCTCTTCCTTATGCTAGCACTTTCAGCTATCTTTCTTAACCTGCTTCTATCAAAGCAGCTTGTAAACTCCGACCATCGTCTCAGTGAAGTAGCCCATGGGTATGGGATACGAACGATTAAGAGTTCTTGCTTAAAAAAAAAGGTACGTACTAACTGAGAGTGGAATCTATCCTGACTTTCAACCCAAAATACTGACCCGTAACCCAACGACCTCTTCTTCTCCCCCAAAAGACACTCCATTGCTGAGAACTTAGGATTCGACTGAAATCTTCCCAGAATTTCTCTTTTATTCATTCTCCTCGTATCTTTGGTTCATAAATGTTGCAAGGTAGCTCTTCATCACAGATTAGGTGTCGTTGTGACATTATAGCCATCCATTTCACTTTGTCTACTCCATATAACTCCGAAAGAAAATTCTACGAATGTCTGAGGCCTAAGGTTGTTTAATTTTAGTTTTCTCTTCTTTTCTTTTAAGTGTACTGTAATTATGAAATCTACAAGTTTAGAGTTTTGTAATAATTAGCTAAATGATCTTTTTGAATTATGTTTAATAACCTAGTTCATGTGGGTTTCGGGAATGGGAACATGAAATCTTCCCGCAAAGTGATTGAACTAATATTAAAGATGTAACATAGCTGATGGATGAGGTTAAGATGGAAAGAGACAAATTGAAAGAAGAAGTAATTTCCATGAAGGCTATACATCAATATGAAGTGAATAAAGTCATCAAGTTGGAAGATAAACTTGCTAAGACAAGGATGCTGCTTATGATTTCTTGGGGACTATTTCTTAGGTTTTTTGTAGCGTGGATGATGAAGTGACTTTTTTGCAAAGACAAGGTTGCTTATTTTGAGTTATATATGTGTAGCTGACTTTTAGGTCAATTAAGCCATGGTAGTAGTATTTGTCGCAGTAGTAGTATTTGCTTTCCAGCCAAGTGCTGCAGATTCGACGATGTTGGTGTAGGAGTATTTGTTGGTAAGTTTTTTCCCTTAGGGTCGTTTGGTAGGAGGTATTAGAGAAAATAATGCAAGCATTAGCTCTATGCATTACTAATACCTTGTTTGGTACTTTTTTCAACTTGTGTCTAACTAATACTTGTATTAGTTATGCATCATACTTGGCATTATCCTATGCATATTTAATACATAGAAAACCATGGCATTAGTAATACCAAGGCAATTAATGCATGCATTAGCATGATTAAAGATAAAATTGTCTTTAAAGTCCCTTAAAGCTAGAGAATATGGAGAACATTTTTGTAAAGAACTATTTTTCTTAAAAATTATGCAATGCATTTTAATTTAAATACATCACATCAAACAGCAGTTAAGAAATAATATTTGCATAACTAATGCTTGCATTACTAACCCATACAATACTAATACACCTTATTCCGCACTATTCCTATACACCCTACCAAACGATCCCTTAGTGTATGATGATGGTGTAGTAGTATTTGTTGCTTTCCCTTAGTTGTATATATTCTGCATATTTGGTTATTCTAAATTTCATGTTGAATATTGAACTAAGTCTTTTAATTATTTCCAATCTGATTCATTTGGCATAAAAGACAGAAACAAGTATAAAAATGAAAAACTTACATTCTAGTCGTAAAACTGGATATAACTAGATAACTCGAAAACTGAAATTGAAAGGAGAACAAAATGGACAACAATGAATTGGACATTCATCAACTAATATTCACCTTGATTCATAATGTACCCCAAAGTGCACTTAGTTAATCAACTAATATCAACATTCATAAAGTGCACTTCATAAGACAAGTGGATACCATATTATAACCCCAAAAAGTTGTCAACACCTAGTTATAACATGTCATCAAACTTTCACAACCAAAGAGACACAACCAAAATAATAAGTTTACTGTCATGGCAGTAATTACAACACTTCCAAAAATTTACATCATAAAAGAAGTTCACTAAATGTAAATTTTCATCACTTCTGCTCCTTACCACTACCATTTCTTGCTTGAAACTTGGTCACCTTTGTTTGTTCAACTGATTTCATGTGATGGAAGAATTTCCCAACCATGTTAGCCCTTTCGCGGAGAAAGTAAGCTTTGATGGATGACTTACACCACTTGAATCACCAACAAATCCAATTTTCCTGGTTGCAGCTGGTACACTTTTCTACCTCAGATGGAGTCTTGTCCTTGCCTCTGAGATACTCTTTGGTCTTATAGCTATGTCAGGCTCAGGTTCAAAGTTAAGGATCTCAAAATCTGGGCATTCATTGCTAGTTGGAAGCTGCCTTTGAACTGTAGGGGTTGACGTAAACACAAAGTTGCTGGATTCACTAGCTTGACTGTTTTGACTTGGTTGGGGTGCTGATAAATGGAAGTCATCTTCAATGGGATATCTGTCGCAACTGGGGATATAGTTTGTTCATCATCAGGTTCATCAACCAAAGTTCTTTATTTTTTTTCCTGCTTTCCCTTTGTTTTGCCACCCATTGGTTGTTTTCCTTTAGAGTGCCATTATCAACATACACAATTATATGTTAGATCAAGACAAAATAAAATAGAAGCATAAATTTATTGTTGAAGAGACAGATTGCCTTGGCACATCCCCTAGCATTATGTCCAGGTTCTTCGTAGTTATTACATGTCATTACTCTCCCTTTCCTGGATTGAGACCATTGCCCTTGCCTATTAAGGGACTCATTTGTCTCTCTTGTTCTTTTTACCTTTGCCTGCCAGCTATTCTTACAAACTGAGGTGGTTCCATATTCTGTGAGAGGTATATCTTCCATAACTGTTCTCCCCTCACAGGTTGTAACTTATGAGAATAAGTTAGGAGATATGCCTCTTTTGAAAGGTCCTAGCGAATCTCACTTAAAGGTTTAACCTTCTTGTACAGTAGGGCACAAATGACATGAGGACATGGGATTCCACAAAGGTCCCATGTCCTGCAAGTGCATTTTTTTGCCCCTAGATTCACAATGTGCCTATCACCTTCTATCACTTCATAACCTTGGCTAGCACTGTCATTCACATGACATGTTTTTGCAATCCTCATGAATTGGTTATACAAATTTAGAGTCTTAGGACTGTATTATTCACTTCCCCACCCAACCACTTCAGCTTCATTATCACTTAACATATTCATAACCTTAATTCTGATCTCCTCTAGCATCTTTATAATTGGCTTGTGTCTGACTTGCAATATCCATGCATTGAAGGACTTAGTCAGGTTATTATCAACTCCCTGATTTTTGCATGTAGTATCAAAGAATGCCCTACTCGAGCAGGTAGGTGGATACTTTAACAAATCTTCAACAACAGCCTTACCATCATCATCCACTTGGCTCATACTATTTAACTAATTTTGGAAGTCCTCTTCATAGGTACTCCAAGCTACCACCAAAGATATTTCTTGTATTCCCCGCACCCCCATCTCTTGCACCAGTTTGCTTCTATGTGTCTTACACAGAAATTTGTGGTGGGCCTCAGGAAGAACTCATGAGAGTGAATCAATCATCCCTTGCATATAAAGAAAACAAGAATTAAAATCTACATATAAAGATTGGTAAAATAATAAAACAATACAGTAAAGTGTTCATACCTTCTGCATATCTAAGATAAAAGTGATTCCTTCACCCATATTAAAGTCTAATGACATTTGTAGATGACTTAAAAACCAGTTCCATGTGACTTTTATTTTTTTTATCCACAATAGCCCAAGCTAATGGATAAAAATAGTTTGCAGAGTCTTGACCAACTGCCACCAAAAGCTAACCCTTAACTTTCCATTTCAAAGAAGTTCCATCCAACACTATAAAAGGCATCAACCCACTCTTAAACCGCATCTTCATTTCATGAAAACATATGTACATCCTTAGGAACCTTCTCTTGCCTTCAGCAAGAGCATCCTTTGATAAGTTAACTATCACATCACCTCCAAGATTACTAAGCTTCAATTTATTAACATATGCCACCAGCTTATTATATTCATCAGTAAAACTACCTTCAAGACTCTCCAAAATCATTCTCTTTGCTCTCTTACGCTTTGCCTCACTAACATTTACATTAAATGCAGCCTTCAAGCTTGACCTCATCTCTCTAACCTTAATTTTTGGATCATCTTGCAACCCTCTCTTGAAGTATGCAACAATGTTCTTGGCATTAACTCTATGATTGTAATATGCAGGTCCACAAGTGTGCTATGAATTTAAGGTCATGAATTCAGCCTCACCCCCTAAAGAATTCCTATATATGTGACATACAAAAGGGCAGCCAGCTTCACAAATGTACCTAAGCCTAGTTGGGTCACTTTTAAATTGTTATAACCCATAACCATTTGCAAGTGAATACATATTTATCTCTTTCCTAGCTTCAACAATATCTTGAATATCATGAACATATCAAACTCTTTATAGTCAGTCAATTTAGCATTATGTCTCTCTTATTTTGTGTAAAAAGTTTCTCTACTCTATCAAAATCATAGTATGAAGAAATAACATATTCATTATCATCACAACTATCACTTTCATCACAATCAGTGGCATCGTCAAGTTCATCATGCTCATTGTGATGGATTATATTCGGTACATTAATACTTGGCTCACATTCCTCTATAGCAAATATGTTAATAACATTAAACTAACTGTTAACAAAGTCCAATAAAGTCCTAATGCCATAATCACCTTCTATTTCATAGTATATCCCATAATGACCATTAACTAGCAGTTTTTGGACTACTATATACCCCAAGTTAGAAACATATACATCCAGTAAATCATTATAGAAAAGCAAGTCAGAGTCAAAACGTTGCTTGGTGTGCACAAATTTTCTTGAGTATGTCACGAGTGGTTTCTTAACCCACTCTCCACCATGATGAAAGACCAAATCCTGCAGGACCATTGTTAGTAAACTGCAGAATAAAGAATATACCTATTGACGACACACTAAAATCACATAAGGTAAAAATATAGAATTAGTATAAAATACATACTAAAATCAATCAACATAAACAAAGAAAGAAAAATGGAAGAATCAAAATAATAGTTATACAACATAAAGTACAGCTGGAAAAACCACAAATAAACCAGATAAGGTACAGAGATAGGCATAAAGTATAAAAAAAAATTGAGGTACCACATATTGAAGAAGTCGGTCAACTTCAATAAACTAATAGATGCAGCAATAGATATGAGGAATTGTATATTAAAGTAACAAATAAAGTGTCCCCTGCCCCACCCTCCAATAAACAACGCAGAAAAGAACAAATGAAAGTCAATACAAAAAAATTTATTCACTTATTTTCTACAGACAAAACCAAAGGAAGTTGGGACCACAAAATATTAAAATTGAAACCCTAAACCACCAAAGGACTTTTCATGTAATGACCCGGCCGGTCGTTCTAAGAGATTAGCCCTGTTTCCCCCATTTATGCTTCATTTTATGTGGTTCAACCCTTTCATGTGGTGTTATGTTGGTTGACTCGGGTTCGAAGTGGTTGTGGAGAGAAATGAGACACTTAGTCTCTTAACTTGGTTAAATAGTTGGAAAAGTCAGCAGGAAGTTGACTTATAGGTATATGATCTCGGAATGTGGTTTTTATGGTTCTGATAACTTTTTAGGTGATTTATAACTTAGGAATTCGTTCATAATGTTATTCGGAGGTCCGAGGTAGAATTAGGCTTGAATTGGCGAAATTAGATTTTTGGCGATTTTCGGTTGGCAATGGAAAATTAGCTATCGGGGTCAGAATGGCATTCCAAAAGTTGAAATAGGTTCGTAGTGTCATTTGTGATGTGTGTGCAAAATTTCAAGTCATTCGAACGTGGTTTGGTTTGTTTCGGCTTCATTGGCGAATTTCGAAAGTTTAGAAATCCTTAGGCTTGAATTCAGGGTTAATTTGGTATTTTTATGTTGTTTTGGGTGATTCGAAGGCTTGAATAAGTTTGAATGATGTTACGGGACGTGTTGGCATGGTTGGTTAAGGTTCGTAGGGCCTTGGGTGTGTTTCGGATGCTCAACGGGCCGTTTTTATACTTGGGAAGTTGGCAGATTTTGCTGTTGTTTTTCTTCTGGTGTTCTTCTACACGATCGCAAGAGTACGTTCGCGATCGCGTAGGCTTATTGAGTGCTGAGGTGATTTTGTTCTACGCAATCACAAGGATAGGAATGCGATCACGTAGTTGTGCGGAGCTGTGCTTCGTGAACGCGTGGCCAATGTCGCATTCGCGTAGTGTATTGTAGCTGGGGGAGTACAGGGGCGATTGTGCTTCACGATCGTGAGTTTGAGGTTGCGATCGCGTTGGTTTGTTTGGCAGAGGTTCGTGATCGTGTGTGGACTTCCGCGATCGCGTAGATTAAAGTGATAAGGCAGCCCGTTTCTGCTTCACGATTGCGAGGCTATTTCTGCGATCGCGATGAAGAAATGTCTGGGCAGAAATTTAAAGTTCAAAATCGAGGGTTTTGTCTAAAATTCCAAAATTTTCAATAGAGAGCTCGGGAGAAGGCGATTTTGAAGGAGATTTTCAGTAGAGTGATTGGGGTAAGTGTTCTTCACTCAAATTTGGTTTAATTCCATGATTATGTCTTGATCATTTCATTTGGGATTTTGGGGGGGGGGAGGGGGAAATGGAAGAGAATTGGAGAGTTGATTTTGGGGATTTGGATGGCCATTTGATGCCGGATTTTGATGATTTGATATGGGTAGACTCGTGAGTGAATAATGATTCTAGTTTTGTGATTTTTATTGGATTCCGAGACGTGGGCCCGGGTTTGGCCAATTTCGGGATTTTTGATAAAATTGATTATTTTCGCGTGGGTTTTGTTCCTTTAGCGTATATTGATGATATGAATCTAGTTTTGAATATATTTAGAGCGATTTGAGGCCGAGTCGAGTGGCAAGGTCATTGCAGAGTAGATTTTCATCCTGTTTAAGGTAAATAACGCTTCCAAACTTGGTTCTAAGGGTTCGAAACCCCGAACGATACATTATATGATTGTATTAGAGGTGACGCACATGCCAGGTGGAGGGCGTGAGGGCGTTCACCGTGAGTATGGTAACCTGGATTCATTCTACGGCTCTGTTTAGTGACTCTCTTGTTGATATCTGCACGATTGTTAATGTGATTAAATGCAAACATGCATGCTAGATGTTATGTTAGGGCTTTATTCCAATACTTTTGAGACCCGAGTGGTCGCTTATTACTGTCATTCATGTATTTAATTGATGCTATTTACTACTGTCATACGTGTATATATTTTGGGATGGATCTTCCCTAGGCCATGAGAGCCATATACAGTACTGAGTGGACTTGTACACGAGAGTGAGAGCACTTTTTGCATTTCATACAGTTGATGCATTGGCATGTAGAGTACATTGAGTTATATATGTTTAATTGATCGAAATTGTACTTATCTTGTCTCTTGAACTGCTAGTGAATAGAAAGCATGCCTAAATTTCTGTACTTCGATTTTTGTGATAAATATGGAGGTTTAGTCTGTCACTACCTCTCAGCCCACAGTTTGGGATCGTTACTTACTGAGTTGGTGTACTCACGTTACCCCCTGCACCTTGTGTGCAGATCCAGGTACATCGGGACCCGGTAGCAGTTGCTGATTGTTGACAGAGTTCTAGCCGGAGGCTTCGAGGTAGCTGCTGGTGATCGCAGCCTCGTTTTCTCCTTCCTTATCCTCCTTGTCGTATTTTACTATTTCAGACAGTATTTTGTCCATTTGTATTTCGACATTAGTAATTGTATGAGCTCATGACTCGGTGACACCAGTGTTGGGACTTATTTTTGTGTTTTTCTGATATTCGACTTTTTAAACATTTATGAATTAGGTTCTATTATAAATATATATGGTTTTCTTGAAAGAAGTTAAATTATTTGAATTGTGTGGCTTTCCCGATTCCATGATAGGCGCCATCACGACCGGGGCAGTTTTGGGGTCGTGACAAGTTGGTATCAGAGCCTAGGTTACATAGGTCTCACGAGTCATGAGAGGTTTAGTAGAGTCTCGCGGATTGCTATGGAGACGTCTGTACTTATCTTTGAGAGGCTCCAGAACCCTTAGGAAAAATCTCACATTCTTGAATTCTTGTCATGCGAATCTGTTGATTCTCGAAACTAAACTTCTTTTGTTTCTTTCTCTCACGGATGGTGAGGACACATGCTACCGGACAGGGCGATCAACCACAAGAGGGACCCACAAGGGGTCGAGGCCGTGGTAGAGGTAGAGGTAGAGGTGCAGCCCGTGCAGCTGTCGGGGCGGTACCTATAGACCCGCCTATTATTCTCTATCAGGTCCCAGCCGCATATGTTCCACGAGACCGGCCCAGGCACCGGCAGTGCCTATTGTTATTTCGGGTCTTCTAGAGACATTGTCCCAGATTCTGACCGTGAGAACCAGTCTTGCACAGGCGGTCGTTGTTTCTACTACAGCCGCTACATCTCAGGGCGGCGGAGGCACTCATCCTCCCACTGCCCGTACACTTTAGCAGGTCATTCAGGGACTTTAGACAATGGGGGAAGATCTAGCCCAGCCGGTTGCACCTGCTCAGGACTTTGTGGTTGCAGTTATGGCTGACGACGAGCAGCATAGATTGGAGAGATTTGGTAGACTTCAGCCTTCGACTTTCAGTGGTGCTGAGGGCGAGGATGCCTAGGGTTTCTTATACAAGTGTTAGAGGATTCTTTGTACAACAGGAATACTGGAGACCAGTTGGGTCTCGTTTACCACTTTCTAGTATTCAGGAGCTGCATTTACCTGGTGAGAGTCATATGAGAGGCGTAGGCCTATTGGTGCAGCGCCCCTTACTTGGCAGCAGTTTTCCACTCTCTTCTTAGAGAAGTATGTACCACAGTCTCGCAAAGAGGAGTTACGCAGACAGTTTGAGCAGCTGCGTCAAGATGATATGACTATGATGTAGTATGAGATGAGGTTTTCGGAGCTATCCTGTCATGCTATTGATTTGGTTCCTACATAGAAAGAGAGGATCAGGAGGTTCGTGGATGGCCTCACCTATCAAATTCGGATTCTTATGACCAGAGAGAGGGTATCAGGTGCTACTTTTGAGCAGGTTGTTGATATTGCCCAAGATATTAAGTCAGTTCATCGCCAGGAGTGAGAGGAGAGAGAGGCCAAGAGGCCTCGGGGATATGGTAGCTTTGGTAGTGTCCCCTCCAGGGGTCAGTTCCCCCATAGTAGAGGCCGCCCATTTAGGCCTGCTTAACTAGCTCGCCCAACTTTCAATGGTGCATCATCGGGGCATGGTCCCCGCAGTTCTCATCCGGGCTGCTCATCATTCAGTGCCCTTCAAGCCCAGAGCTCATCCCATGCACTATCGGTTCAGGGTTCATCTATGCCTGGTTCTTCTAGTGGTTATCCTGGTGCTTAGGGTTCCCTTCAGTCTCCACCGTTATTTGCCGAGAGGGGTTACTTTGAGTGTGGATATCCGGGTCATATCAAGAGGTTTTGTCCCCATATTTTCAGATGTTCATCCCAACAGAGGAGTCAGCCATCTGTTTCGGCACCAGTCACTTCACCACCCTCCCAGCCAGCTAGGGGTAGGGGTCAGACAGCTAGAGGTCGCCCTAGAGGGGGAGGTCGATCAGGTGGTGGACATGCTCGTTTTTATGCACTTCCAGCTAGACCAGATGCTATGGCCTCAGATGCAGTGATTACAGGTATTGTTTCAGTTTGTCTCCGAGATGCTTCGGTCTTATTTGATCCTGGTTCCTCATATTTCTATGTTTCTTCATATTTTTCTCATTTTCTGGATATTCCCCGTGATTCCTTAGTTACATTTGTTCATGTGTCGACTCTGGTAGGCGATACTATTGTTGTGAACCGTGTGTATTGGTCATGTATGGTATCTATTGGGGTCCGGAGACCCGAGTGGATCTGTTGTTACTCAGTATGGTGGATTTTGATGTGATATTGGGCATGGATTAGCTTTCTCCATGTCATGATGTTCTAGATTGTCACGCTAAGACCGTGACCTTAGCAATGCCGGGACTTCCAAGAGTTTAGTGGAGAGGTTCCATTGATTATGTGCCTAGTAGGGTGATTTCATACCTGAAGGCTCAGTGTGAGATGGATAAAGGGTGTCTATCTTATTTGGCTTTTGTAAGGGATGTCAGTGTTTAGACTCCCACTATTGATTCTGTCCCTGTGGTCCATGATTTTCCGGACGTGTTCCCTGAAGACCTGTCGGGCATGCTGCCTGACATGGATATTGATTTTGGTATTGATTTGGTGCCAGGTACTCAACCTATTTCTATTCCACTGTATCGTATGGCACCGACAGAGTTAAAGGAATTGAAAGAGCAGCTTTAGGAACTCTTAGATAAGGGGTTCATTCGGCCTAGTGTGTCACCTTGGGGTGCACCGGTGTTATTTGTGAAGAAGAAAGATGGTTCCATGAGAACGTGTATTGACTACAGGAATTTGAACAAGGTTACAGTCAAGAATAAGTATCCTTTGCCTCGTATCGATGATTTGTTTGACCAGCTTTAGGGAGCCAGGATATTCCCTAAGATTGATTTGAGATCCGGGTATCATCAGTTGAAGATTCGGGATTTAGATATTCCCAAGATGGCTCCAGGACCCGTTAAAGACATTATGAGTTTTTGCTGATGTCTTTTGGGCTGACCAATGCCCCAATAGCGTACATGCCTTTGATGAACATTGTATTTCAACCTTATTTGGACTCTTTTGTTATTATGTTCATTGATGACATCCTGGTGTACTCTCGTAGCCAGGAGGAGAATGCTCAGCATTTGAGAGTTGTAATGCAGAGATTGAGGGAAGAGAAGCTTTATGCAAAATTCTCCAAGTGTGAGTTTTGGCTTGGCTCAATAGCTTTCTTGGGGAACGTAGTGTCTAGTGAGGGTATTCAGGTTGATACGAAGAAGATAGTGGCAGTACAGAGTTGACCTAGACCGTCCTCAGCTATAGAGATTAGGAGCTTCCTTGGGTTGGCGAGCTATTACCGTCGCTTTATGGAGGGGTTTTCTTCTATTGCTTCGCCCTTGACCAAATTGACCCAGAAGGGCGCTCCGTTCAAGTGGTCGGACGAGTGTGAGGAGAGCTTCCAAAAGCTCAAGGCTGCTTTGACCACAGCTCTAGTGTTAGTATTGCCATCAGCTTTAGGTTCTTATACCTTATATTGTGATGCCTCGATGATAGGCATTGGTTAGGTATTGATGCAGGAGGGTAGGGTGATTGCCTATGCCTCGCGCCAATTGAATACTCATGAGAAGAATTATCCGGTGCATGTCCGCACTGAGGAGATTCAGAGACCCCATGCCTTGAAGGTCAGGAGACTGCCGCGGAACGCTGTCCACTTTGCGCGGTCCGCGTTGAAGCCACTGCGGCCGCTGTCCAGTTTATGCAGACCGCGGTGGCCAAGTTCAGAGGTCAAGTTTTCCAAGCCAAAAGCCTCACCGCGGCCACGGTCCATTTTTTGCGGTCCGCGGTGACCCCGCAGGGGTATTTTTGTCCAGAAAGTTCGGCCAAGTATAAATAGTTTCTTTTCTTATTTTTAGGTCAAGCTTTGTACTGAGATATAGTAGGGAGCTCGTGAACGACTTTTATTGAGCATTTTGAGTACTTTTAGAAGGATTTCAACATTGAACCTTTCAATTTTAGTTTATAATTCAATTATATGGGTTTTGCTTCATCTATTTTTCTGATATCTTCAGTTATTATGAGTAGATAAACCCATTAGCTAGGGTTGTGGCTCAACCCTAGTGTGGGTGTTTAATGGGTCCTTTAAATTAAGGCTTAGATGTGTATGGGTGTTTGGTATTTTGGTTGATTTGTGGTTTCCATGTTAAAATTGGTGGTTGCAAACACTAATTGGTGTCTAATTGACTTGGGTTCTTCTTGAGAAAGAGAACTTGAGTTTAGCAAATCAACCCAACAAGGAATTGGGATGAAATCAAGAGATGGATAGTCACAATTAACGGGTTAAACATAAAGATAGTAAAACCCTACTTGAGCCAATATTGCTTGCATAATTTTGACACCCAATTGACCTTGAGAGAGGCAATTAGGGCAAAGCCACTCAAACTACCGAGAGGTATAGAGTGGCTAATTCCGTGCATTGGTTATGCCATGTCCCCGTTGTTAACATCTTTGCCTTAGGTATTGGATCCCGTTAAATATTCGCCTAGGGGAAAGTCATAAGCCTAGTGCCTTTTATCCATTAAGAAAACAACCAAAAAGACATTAGTTAGTTGATTAGAAAATTACCATTAGCATAAATCGTAGTATAATTGTCAAATCTAATAAGTATGAAAATTTCAATTAAGAGCACGAACCACTACTAGATTACCTAGAAACTGAACTCCCACAATCATAACTCCCTGTGGATTCGATCCCGATCCTTGGGTAAAAGTTGCTCTGACCCTCATCTTGCTACTTTATAGTAGTGTAGGTGAGAGTCGGTCACTTTTTGGCGCCATTGTCGGGGAGTTATACGGTGTTGATTATCAACGTGAATAGTGGTGTTAAGTGTTTTTCTTTCCTTTTTCTGTTAACGTGTGTGTTGAATCACTTCAGGTTCTAATGGCGGATCCTTTGTAAAACATCATAGAGGAGGTATATGACAACCCAGCAGATGAAATAAACCAAGTACCTCCTCCCAGACAGGGCCGATAGGCCATGCTAATGAGGACATTCCAGACCCTCCCCCGCCTCCACCCCCCAGAGCAGCCCCTCGGGTCCTTCCAAACGAGGGGTATGCTAGTGCTATTGTCCCGCCTAGAATCCGGGCGGGAAATTTTCAAATAACAAATGTGATGCTGACACTCTTGGAGCAACGGGGCTATTTCACCGGAGCCGCCCACCAAAATGCTTACAAACATTTGAAGGGCTTCGTGGATACCTGCTGGGGTAGTAAGAAAATGAACGTCTCAGAAGATGCCTTGAGACTGCGGTTACTCCCCTTCTCTCTTCGAGGGAAGGCTCTTGATTGGCTCGAACGGATTCCCAACCACTCCATATCCACATGGGATGAGCTCGCAGACAAGTTTATTGCAAAAAATTCTCCCCTAGCCACATGGCAGCACTCAGAGATGAAATATTGGCTTTTAAGCAAGAACCCAACGAGCCTTTGCATGAGATTTGGGAGTGCTACCGGATCATGGTTAAGGAATGTCCAAACAATGATATGAGTGAAGCCATGATTCAGCAAACCTTCTACCGAGGAATTAATACTGTCAATCAATGTGTGGTCAATCAATTGGCCAGTGGAAATTTCATGAAATTGACTTACCTCGAAGCATGTGAGGTCTTAGATGAGATGGCTGACACATCGTCAGCATGGAAAAGTAGAGCAAACGTACCTCAGGGTGAGTCCGGTGTCAATAGTCTTCACAAAGAACTTCAAGAACATGGGCAAGCAATTGCCGAGCTCACTACCACTATGAACCAACTTGCCAAGGCCCAGCTTCAACAATTACAAGAGCCAAAGCAAGTAAATGTTATGGAGGGAGTGAATGTGTTAGTGAACCAAAGAAGACCTCGGGGAAATCCAAAGAAAAGCAACAATGATCAAGGTGACCAATGACCAAGTGGGTATAGTCAAGAAGAGCCATATGATGATCAAGAAGAGGATGTTATGTATGCTAATAATTACCAAAGTCAAGGGAACAATCAAAGCAACAATCAAAACTGGAGAAACCAAGGCAACAATCAAAGTTGGGGTAATCAAAGACAGAGAAATTGGAAAAATAACAACAATTCACGAAACTGGGGGAACAACAAAAACAACCAATGGGGGAACAACAATGATAACAATTGGAGCGGAGGCAATAACAACAACAATTGGGGTGGTAATGGTAACCGGGGGTCAGGCTTCCAAAGGCCCCCGATGTACCAACAACCAAACAATCCACCCCCGTACCAAGCTCAAGGCCAAAGCTCATCAAGTAATGACATGGGAAGAATTGAACAAATGTTCAAGCAAATGATGGAGCGCAATGCGGACTCCGATGCTCAATTGGCTTCCCACAACAACTCCATTAGAAATCTTAAAATACAAATGGGCCAAATTTCTCATGCCTTGAACACACGCCCAAAGGGAGCACTACCGAGTGATACGGTGGTGAACCCTAAGGGTGGGAACAATAATAATACCGGTCACGCCATGGCGGTGACCACAAAAAGTGGAAAAGGCGGTGAAGAGAGTTCTTCTAGAAAAAAGAGAATTGTTGTTGATGATGATGAATTTCCAAATGATGAGTTGCAAATTGAAGTTGAGCAAGTGGTGGAAGAGCCAACTACTAGTGAGGTGAGAATTGATATCCATGATAATGGAGAGGATTTGCAAAGGGACGTGAACTCGTCTAGGGAACACGTGATTGATATGCCGGAACCGGTGGTCCCACAAGCCAAGGCACAATTGCCTAGGCCCCCTCCTCAATATCCTCAAAGGTTGGCGAAGCAAAATCAAGAGAATCAATTCAAGAAATTCACCGATATGATGAAAAGTCTGTCTATCAATGCCCCTTTGGTTGAAGCTTTGGAGAAAATGCCCGGGTATGCTAAGTTCATGAAGGACTTAGTCACAAAGAAGCGGTCTATGGAGTGCGAAACCATTAAGATGACTCACAAAGTGAGCTCCATAGTGCATTCAATGTCACCCAAACTTGAAGACCCGGGAGCTTTTACCATTCCTTGTACAATCGGGAGTGCGGATTTTGCTAAAGATTTGTGTGACCTTGGAGCTAGTATAAACTTGATGCCATATTCGATTTTTAAAACATTGGGGATTGGTCAAACTAGGGCTACCTCTATGCGCCTTCAAATGGCGGATAGAACTATGAAGAGGCCCCTAGGAATAATTGACGATGTATTGGTGCGGGTTGACAAATTTATTTTGCTCGCGGATTTTGTCATATTGGATTGCGAAGTGGACTATGAGGTCCCCATCATCTTGGGAAGGCCCTTCCTCGCAACGGGAAAAGCCTTAGTTGATGTGGAGTCCGGTGAGCTCACTTTCCGAGTGGGCAATGAAAAGGTTGTGTTATGTGTGCAAATCAATGAAGCAGCCCAACAACACAAAAGTATGCTCTTTCATGGACCTTGTCACCGAGGTCATTATTGATGATGCAATCTCTATGATTAATGTTGAAGATCCAGTGGAGGAAGCTTTATTTNCTATCATTGGACTTGGAGAATCGAAAAACTCCTCCGACAAAGCCTTCAATTGAAGAGCCACCTACATTGGAGTTGAAGCCACTTCCACCACACCTCAGGTATGAATATCTTGGTCCCTTTCATACTTTGCCTGTTATACTTTCCTCTTTCCTAACCAAATTGCAGGTAGACTCCACTTTAAAAGTGCTAAGGAGAAAGAAGAAAGCCATAGGATGGACTCTTGCTGATATTCGGGGAATAAGCCCCGCATTTTGCATGCACAAAATTATTCTTGAGGATGGAGAAAAGCCTTTCGTATAACACCAACGGAGGCTCAATGAAGCAATGCAAGAAGTGGTGAAGAAGGAAATAATCAAGTGGCTTGATGCAAGGGTTGTCTACCCAATCTCGGATAGTGCTTGGACTTCTCCAATCCAGTGTGTTCCAAACAAGGGTGGCATGACAGTGGTCCAAAATGAAAAAAATGAACTCATTCCAACAAGAACGATCACAGGATGGCGGATGTGTATGGATTATCGCAAGTTAAATAAAGTGAATCGCAAGGACCATTTCCCCTTACCCTTCTTGGATCAAATGTTAGATAGGCTTGCGGGTCGGGCTTTCTACTACTTTCTTGACGGGTATTCAGGCTATAATCAAATCTTGATTTCCCCGGAGGATCAAGAGAAGACCACTTTCACATGTCCTTATGGTACATTTTCCTTTTCCCGAATGCCTTTTGGTCTTTGCAATGCACCCGCCACTTTTCAGCGGTGCATGATGTCGATCTTTATTGATATGGTTGAAGACTTCCTCGAAGTGTTTATGGATGGCTTCAGCATAGTTGGGGACTCCTTTGATGAATGTTTGAGAAATCTTGACAAAGTCCTCGCTTGGTGTGAAGAGACCAACTTAGTATTAAACTGGGAAAATGTCATTTTATGGTGGAAGAAGGGATAGTGTTGGGCCACAAAATCTCGAGGAATGGAATTGAAGTGGACAAGGAGAAGATTGAAGTTATTTCTAAATTGCCACCTCCAACTTCGGTTAAGGGGGTCCGGAGCTTCCTTGGGCACGCTGGGTTCTATCGGCATTTCATTAAGGACTTCTCTAAGGTGGTCAATGCTCTTTGCAAATTGTTAGAGAAAGATTCCAAATTTCACTTTGATGAGAATTGCATGAGTGCATTTGAATTGTTGAAGCACAAGCTTACCACAACACCTATTATCACCGTGCCGGATTGGAGCTCTCTTTTTGAGCTAATATGTGACTCTAGTGATGTGGCTGTGGGGGCGGTTTTGGGCCAAAGGGTGAACAAGATCTTTCACCCCATCTATTATGCTAGAAAAATAATGAACTCGGCCCAAATGAACTACACTTTCACCGAGAAGGAGTTATTGGAAATAGTCTTTGCGATAGATAAATTTCGTCCTTATCTTATGGGTGCCAAGGTCATAGTTCACACTGACCATGCGGCACTCCAATATCTCATGACCAAGAAGGATTCCAAAGCGAGACTCATGCGGTGGGTGTTGTTGCTTCAAGAGTTCGACTTGGAGATTCTTGATAGAAAAGGGAGTGAAAACCAAGTGGTTGACCATCTTTCCCGCTTGGAGGAGCAAGGTCGACCTAGTAATGGGATTGAAATTGATGATAGTTTCCATGACGAACAACTTCTTTCTGTATCAGTGCAAGAAATGCCATGGTTCGGGGACATTGCCAATTATATTGTCACCGGTGTTGTTCCTTGTGAGCTCTCTTCCAACCAAAGGAAAAAGCTTAGGAGGGATAGGATGGATTTTTATTGGGATGAACCATACTTATTCAAGATTTGCAATGACGGTGTCATCCGGTGATGTGTGCCCGAAGAAGAACAAGGATTGATTCTTGAGTTTTGCCACTCCTCACCTTATGGTGGTCATCATGGAGGGGCAAGGACCGCCTCCAAAGTGCTAAGTTGTGGTTTCTTTTGGCCAACCTTATACAAGGATGCTAGTGACTTGGTCAAGCGATGTGATGAATGCCAATGAATGGGTGGCATATCCAAGAGAGATGAGATGCCTCTCACTACAATCCTAGAGGTGGATATTTTTTATGTATGGGGTATTGACTTTATGGGGCCATTTGTGAGCTCTTGTGGAAACACTTATATACTCCTGGAGGTGGACTACGTTTCAAAATAGGTTGAGGCCGTGGAGTTTCCCAATAATGAGGCCCGGAGTGTGGTTGGTTTTCTGAAGAAGCATATTTTCACAAGATTTGGGACACCTCGTGCCATCATCAGTGACGGGGGGTCTCACTTTTGCAATAGGGCCTTTGATTCTTTGATATCAAAGTATGGAGTCAATCATAAGGTGTCTACTCCGTACCATCCTCAAGCAAGTGGCCAGGTGGAAGTGTCAAATCGTGAAATTCAAGAATATATTGGCCAAGACAGTGAATGCTAACCGGACTGATTGGTACCGGAATTTTGATGATGCTCTTTGGGCTTACCGGACCGCTTTCAGGACCCCAATCGGCATGTCACCTTATCGGTTGGTGTGTGGAAATGCTTGTCATCTTTTGGTGGAGTTGGAGCACAAGGCACTTTGGGCTTTGAAAAAGTTGAATTTGGATAGGAACACAACTGCTAATCTTAGAGTTGATCACTTGAATGAGCTAGATGAGTTTAGATTTCATGCATACACTAGCTCCTCCTTGTACAAAGACAAAATGAAGTACCTCCATGATAAATATGCCAAAGAACGGGAATTCAAGGTGGGGGACTTGGTGCTCCTTTTTAATTCTAGACTCCGTCTCTTTCCAGGCAAACTCAAGTCAAAGTGGAGTGGCCTGTTTGAAGTTGTATTGGTTACACCCTTTGGTGCTCTCGATCTCAAGAACAAAAGTGGGGAGATTTTTCGAGTGAATGAGAATCAGTGCAAATATTACCTTGGGAAATTTGAAGATAGCCACGTGGTGGCTTTGATGAAGCTCAATTGAACATGGTAACATGTGTCGTGTCGCGACGTTAAATTAGGCGCTTCTTGGGAGGCAACCCATGTGTCTTTATTTTTTGTTGTTTTTCTTTGATTTTCTTGGTAGTATAGGATTTATTTTTTGGACTAACTGGTTTTGGGATGTTGGAGGATTATGCAGGGCTAAAGGCTAAGTTGTAAATAACAACTCTCTGAAGTTTGCAATGCGGACCGCGATCGATTTTGTGCGGTTCGCGGAGCTGCCTCACCAGAAAAACAACTCTCTGAAGTTTGCACTGCGGACCGCGGTACATTTTGTGCGGTCCGCGAAGTTATCTCACAGGAAATCACTTCTCTGAAGTTTCCACCGCGGCAGCGGTACAATGTTATTCGGTCCGCGATGGTCCACTGCGGCCGCGGTCCATTTTGTGCGGACCGCAGTGGCCAATTATCCAGATGCCCAGAAATTTAAAGAACCGCGGTCATTTGTATGCGGTCCGTGGTGGGGTAGGTAGTGTGGGTCCCATGCCTAATTCTATAAATAGGGCCTATAGGCCTCATTTTACACTTTTCGCTCTTTTCCCTCTCTACAGTAAAAAATAATTCATTGTGCATCATCCCTGCTAGCTTGAATTGATTCATCTCATCTTCATTCCACATCTAGTAAGTTAATTTTGACTTCATAACTTCTTAATTTTATTATTTTCTTGTTTACTTAGTCGATTTTCTCCTTCTTTTCCCCCTTTTTCTTCTTTAATCCATTAATCATGTGTAGGGTTTGTTCATAATGCTTAATTTAGACCCATTATAGTTAATTACACTGATTAAACACCTAGGGTATCAACAACATGTGCATTTGAACTTGATTTAAAATTAAAAATTGAAACCCTAGGTTGAGAATTAGTGCGGTCTGTGGTGCTTTTATGCGGACCGCGCTGCTTTCAGATCACAATTCCCAGTTGTGGACAGCGGACCGCGATGCTTTTTTGTGCGGTCCGCGGTGCTTTTATGCGGATCGCGGTTGTTTTTATGCGGTCCGCGATGACCATCTTCAGAGAGGTGGGTAGTCTGAACCCCACCTCAACGCGGACCGCGGTTATTTTTGTGCGGTCCGCGGTGCCTTAGTGCGGACCGCGGTCATTTTTATACGGTCCGCGGTGATCATTTTCAGATAGGTGGGTAGTCTGAACCCCACCTCAACGCTGACCGCGGTCCTTTTTGTGCGGTTCGCGGTCTACAACATCTGCAACCCCAATTCTCATTACCTGCTACATGTGTGTTCTCTAATCTATGCACTGCTGGGATACTAACAAGCTTTAAATGAATTCGACTTGCAGATTATGGTCCAATCAAGAGGTGGTGGTCGAAAATCAAGAGGAAGGGATATTCTTCTCGGGGAAAAAGCAAGGGAATGATCAAACTAACCCCCCCCCCAAAGTCCGGCAAGCAATAAAAGAAACTAGAAAAATAATCTGGGCCATGGATAGAGCTGCTTCCCAATCGGGAAGTGGTATTCACCCTCTGGAGAAGGATTTGAGTCAGAGTCGGTACCAGAGTTTGTCCCCCACTTCCCGGAGAAGTTCAGATTGACAAATGAACCTTCTGACTCCCTCCCACCCAAGAAGCAACACACTTTGAGTCGTCTGAAGGCTCAGTTGCAGGGAGTGATCATGAATACTCCACCTCACCTACAACATCTCTATCAGGTGAACACTCCGAAGAAGAAGAGGCAGGGGATGAGACCCAAACAGGGGGTGAACCCCATGT
>ML258366.1:0-23775 GCA_005239495.1 Nicotiana undulata | reverse complement strand
GGGGGGGGGGGGGGGGGGGTTGAAAGAACAAGAAACTAGGAAGCATGGCAAGATCGGTTTGTGAGTGAACCGTCCTTTCATAAATTTCAGGAATGGTGGCCTGAGAGGAAATTGATCCTGGAGCGTAAATTCATCACAAGGCACATTTTTCCTAATAACCCCAATGTGCGGAGACAAATCAGGGAGAGAAAAGGCTGGGACTATTTCACTTGCCAGCTGCTGGAAGCAAATGAGCACCTAGTCAAGGAGTTCTAAACTAATTTGGCTTATCTGAAAACGGACTCCAAGGCGACTAAGGTGCGGAATCTGACTGTACCTTTTGATGGGAATGCAATAAATAAATACCTCGACTTTGATGATGAGGATGAGACGGAGTACTTGGAGAAATTGAATGTGGGGGATGAGGCCCGTCCATGGCTAGTGGAGCACTTGGCAATCCCAGGTGAAACCCCAGACTGGTTGCAAGCAGGGAAAGTGATTCTGAGGAGAACATTAAATTTTGAGGCCAAAGGTTGGGAAACGTTCGTGTGTAGCAATCTCGACCCCACCTTCCATGAAAATTCTCTTCCTCTAAGGCAGGCTGTGTTGATTGCTTCTATCATGGCAGGGATCCCGATCAATATCGGGAATGCGATGTCAATGGTTATTAACCGGGTGGTGAATGAAGGTGATAGAGCCTATCCCTTCCCTAATTTCTTGACCATGTAATTTGAAGATTAAAAAGTAGAAATGAGGAAGTTTGATGTAAAGTTGAAGCCAAAGGCTCCGTTCTCCTGGTACAGCCTTCAGGGTGACGACAACCCCAAAAGCAAGAATTTCAAAGGAAAAGCCACTGCTTCCACTGGCCAGTCTGAAGAGCCAGTGGTTGTAGTGGCATCTTCTCACCCTGCCTCAGCCACCCCAGACATTACTGGCCCCTCCACTTCAGCAGCCCCAAGCATTCCTTCATCATGGGCATACCCCTATGACTGCCCACCGTCTGAGCCAGACCCTATCCAGTATCAACAATTGGATGCAGGCACCTACTTCTAAGTTGTCTGTCATTTCCACGATGGTGGCAGCCCAAGCTGCACCCCTTCCACCACAGGTCCCACAGTCCGTGGAGGACACTCTCAAGGAACTTCTGGCCAACCAGAAGAAAATCCTTGATAACCAAAAGTTGATTTTGGACGCTGTTGGCACTCATGGAAAGTCATTGAAAGATCTCGCCAAGGAGAAAGAAGCTGAGGAAGACCCGTGCCTCCAGGGAGTCAGTGAAGAAGTTAAGAGAGGATGTAGACAAGTTGAAAGAGGATCACTTGCCATTGGACTTGCTGCTGCATGACCCTGCTGGCCAGCTTGAGCTAGAGCCGGAGATAGAGAGGCCAACAAAGAGGAAGATAGTGCTTCCCCGTACTGAGGGCATTGTGATAGAGTTGGCGGACCCGCAGGGAGGCACCTCGAGTCAGCCACATCTACCAGTACAGGCCCAAGTTACAGAGGAGATCCAGGTCCCGATGGAGACACAGGGTTCTGAGGACCAATCACAGGTTCCCATGCAGTCCACAGACCCCGGGACCCATACTCAGGATCCCATGCAGACGGAAGGCCTATAGGGAGTTTCTCTTGACTCTTTCTTCTTACTTTTGAGCTTATTTTGTTAGTTATCATTGAGTACAATGCTAGCTCTCATTTGAGGGGGTAGCCCTACTTTTGATTTGGATGACTGTATATATTAGATACTACATTTATTATGCCTTCTTTTTAATTTTGGTATGTATATAACTTTACTATTCTAGCCACTTTTCATATTTTTGCACTTTTGGTCTGTATATAAAGTTACTTTTTAATGTATATATTCATTCCCCCTTTATGTATATTCGATTAATTCCCCTCTTGTATATATTCATTCTACTTTACGCATTTTACTTTCCGCATTTTTCCTTTTTATAGCTTCTTATTTTATTTTCGTAGCTTCTTGTTTTGAATTTTTCGCGTGCAATAAGCCTTTGGTTTTCTTAACGCCGCGGTTCTTTTCAAAGGTGGAATTTGTGTGAACCGGGTGGCTCTTCCCGAGGATGGATGGTGTGACAACATTCTTAAGGGTTTGATCTGTTTTCTTTTTGCTTTTTTTTGTGTAAATAGTAGTTGGTAAGGAATGGTACCTCAAGAAAAACTTCACTTGGGCCTAACACACTTGCCTTTGATCTTAGGGTCAAAAACAAATTGTTGTGTTTAGGATGGTGAAAGTCGTGATCTTGAGACTCTTGTGTTGGCCGATAATCATCAAGTGGTTTTTCGAGACCATTGTGTTGCTCAAATAATAGATAAGGTCATTGTTGGCCCCCGACTCTATTTCTTTAGAAATCCCATAGCTTGAGTGGTGAGAATTTGAATTGCAAGTCCAAGTCCCGTGCCATTAGTCTAGAACTTGCCCTGAATGTTTGTCTAGGCGAAATCCTAAGTGTAGTTTGACTTGAGATGTGATTATAGGCTCTCCTTGATCCGAATGATGAATTGAACATTTTCATATCCTACCAATGACAATTTCCATAGTCAACCCTTTTGAGCCTTAGACCTGTTTCTTTCACAAACTATGATACAAACCTTCACCCGTTCTAACCCTCTCTTGGCACCCCTTCTTTCCTAAGCACAAGGCAAAAACGTAAGTTTGGGGGAGAGACGAGAAATGCAACAAAGTGAAAAAGAAGGTACAAAAGGAAGAAAAAGGAAAGGCAATGAAAAAGAAAGAAAAGAAAAGCAAAAAGTCAAAACGAATGAGCAAGTCAGAAGACATAAAAAGGGAATCAATGAAAAAGAAAGAAATTAAAGGTGTGGAATGCTTAGAAAGGAGAAAAATGATTGAGTTGAACAAAAAGTGTTGACAGTGTGTCTGTCTAACCCTTCAAAAATAGCTTAATGACTCAAGAAGTCAAGAGAATGTGCGCAAGAAGTGAAACAAATGAAGTGCTTAAGGGAAGATAGAACTCACCTTGACCAAATATTTCCTACCTTAAAACCAAAAGCCTTCATCATGTATCCACAAAAGTCCTATATGATCTTGAGTTGAATGAAACTTACATTAGTGGTGACTCACATAAGGGGCAAGCCTATGGTACTTCGAGCCGGACTTCAGTCTTTTCCTTGAGAGAGATGAGTGAACTCCCATTATCCTCGTTCTGAGTGTTACAATCTTAAAGTGAGGTTTGCTTAGGGAGAATTGAGGAGTATGAGTTTGGGTTCTACAATGACCAAAGTAGTAGTAAGAGTTTCGTTGATGAGTCGAGTCAACTCTTGATGCTCTTGTGTCGCACTGAAATCCATGGTTTTAAAAGGTCAAATGTTGTTAATGATTCATTTATTGAGGGCAATTGTTAGTCCCAATTGATGCTAGAAGAGGTTACCTTAGGACAACTAAATTTTCTTGGATTTACTCAAAAAGGGGTGGGGCTTATTTTGTTTGCTTGAGGACAAGCAAAAGCTTAAGTTTGGGGGAGTTGATAACTTGAGATTTTACCTTATTTTACACTTTTTCTTGCTTAAGTTTTGGATAAAAGTGTATGCAAAATAGTCCCAAAGTCTTACTTGTTGTGCTTGTTGCAGGATTTAGTCAAAAAGGGTGACAACTAGTCAAAAACATGCTAAAAAGGAGTGAAACTTGCACAAGTACCAAGAACAAGCACAAGCCAAGTTAAACTAACCAGTGCGGACAGCGGTCCAATTTATACGGTCCGCATTGAAGAGAGTCAAAGAGGTATTTTTGAAGGCCAAACCACCGCGGACCGCGGTCCATTTTATGCGGTCCGCGGTGGAGAGATTCAGAGAAGCAGTATTCAAGGGCAAGACCAACGCTGACCGCGGTCCTTTTTACGCGGTCCGCATTGAGGAGATTCAGAGACCCAATGCCTTGAAGGTTAGGAGACTACCGCGGACCGCTGTCAACTTTGCACGGTCCACGTTGAAGCCACCACGGCCGCGGTCCAGTTTATGCGGACCGCGGTGGCCAAGTTCAGAGGTCAAGTTTTCCAAGACAAAAGCCTCACCGCGGCCACGGTCCATTTTGTGCGTTCCGCGGTGACCCCGCAGGGGTATTTTTGTCCAAAAATTTCAGCCAAGTATATATAGTTTCTTTTCTTATTTTTAGGTCAAGCTTTGTACTGAGATATAGTAGGGAGATCGTGAACGACTTTTATTGAGATTTTTTAGTACTTTTAGAAGGATTTCAACATTGAACCTTTCAATTTTAGTTTATAATTCAATTATATGGGTTTTGCTTCATCTATTTCTCTGATTTCTTCAGTTATTATTAGTAGCTAAACCCATTAGCTAGGGTTGTGGCTCAACCCTAGTGTGGGTGTTTAATGGGTCCTTTAAATTAAGGCTTAGATGTGTATGGGTGTTTGGTATTTGGGCTGATTTGTGGTTTCCATGTTAAAATTGGTGGTTGCAAACACTAATTGGTGTTTAATTGACTTGGGTTCTTCTTGAGAAAGAGAACTCGAGTCTAGAAAATCATCCCAACAAGGAATTGGGACAAAATCAAGAGATTGATAGTCCCAATTAACGGGTTAAACCTAGAGATAGTAAAACCCTACTTGAGCCAATATTGCTTGCATAATTTTGCACCCAATTGACCTTGAGAGAGGCAATTAGGGCAAAGCCACTCAAACTACCGAGAGGTATAGAGTGGCTAATTCCGTGCATTGGTTATGCCATGTCCCCGTTGTTAACATCTTTGCCTTAGGTATTGGATCCCGTTAAATATTCGCCTAGGGGAAAGTCATAACCCTAGTGCCTTTTATCCATTAAGAAAACAATCAAAAAGAAATTAGTTAGTTGATTAGAAAATTACCATTAGCATAAATAGTAGTATAATTGTCAAATCAAAAAAGTATGAAAAGTGCAATTAAGCGCACGAACCACTACTAGATTACCTAGAAACTCAACTGCCACAATCATAACTCCCTGTGGATTCGATCCCGATCCTTCGGGTAAAAGCTGCTCTGACCCTCATCTTGCTACTTTGTAGTAGTGTAGGTGAGAGCCGATCACTTAGCGGTCCAGTTTGTGAGGTTGGATTTATCGGAGCCCCGCCGGGTATTGGCTTGCGTAGCCTCCATGTCTTCTCTTTATGACTGTACCATAGAGTGCCAGTATGATGACCCACACTTGCTTGTTCTTCAGGATTGGGTCCGGCGAGGTGATGCCATGGATGTAGCTATTGGTGATGATGGTGTGATGAGGTTGCAGGGTCGGATATGTGTGTCTAATGTGGATGGGCTTCGGGATTTGATTCTAGAGGAGGCCTACAGCTCGCAGTATTTTATCCATCTAGGTGCCGCGAAGATGTATCAGGATCTAAGACAACATTATTGGTGGAGACGGATGAAAAAGGATATTTTTGGATTTGTATCTCGGTGTCTCAACTGTCAGCAGGTCAAGTATGAGCACCAGAGACCAGGTGGATTGCATCACAGGTTGGATATTCCGGAGTGGAAGTATGAGTGGATCACCATGGAATTTGTAGTTGAGATCTCACGGACTTCGAGGAAGTTCGATACTATTTGGGTTATTGTGGATCGGATGACCAAGTCCGCGCACTTCATTCTTGTCGGTACTACCTATTCTTTGGAGCGGTTAGCTGAGATTTATATCCGGGAGATTGTTCATTTGCATGGTGTTCCGGTTTCCATCATTTCTGATAGAGGTACTCAGTTCAAATCACAGTTTTGGAGGGTCGTGCAGAGAGAGTTTGGTACTCAGGTTGAGTTGAGCACAACTTTTCATCCTCAGACGAACGGGCAGTCCGAGCGGACGATTCGGATATTGGAGGACATGTTGCGCGCGTGTGTTATTGATTTTGGGGGTTCATGGGACCAATTTTTGCCACTCACGAAGTTCGCATATAATAATAGCTATCAGTCGAATATCTAGATGGCTCTGTACGAGGCTTTATATGGGAGGAGGTGAAGATCTCCGGTCGGTTGGTTTGAGCCGGGTGAGGCTAGACTCTTGGGCACATATTTGGTACATGATGCTTTAGATAAGGTGAGGTTGATTCAGGAGCGGCTTCGCACGGTGCAGTCTAGGCAGAAGGTCTTTCATGGTTGGAGAGAAGGTTTTGTTGAAGGTGTCACCCATGAAGGGTGTTATGCGGTTGGGGAAGAGGGGTAAGTTGAGTCCCCGGTTCATTGGGCCTTTTGAGGAGCTTCAGAGGGTTGGGGAGGTGGCTTATAGACTTGCTTTTCCACCTAGCCTGTCGAGTGTGCATCCGGTATTTCATGTTTCCATGCTTTGGAAGTATGTTGGCGACCCGTCCCATGTTTTGGACTTCAGCACGGTTCAGCTAGAGGGTGATATGACTTATGAGGTGGAGCCAGTAGCTATTTTGGGTCGACAGGTCCGAAGGTTGAGGTCAAAGGATATAGCTTCGGTGAAGGTACAGTGGAGAGGGCAGGCGGTGGAGGAGGCCACCTGGGATACCGAGCGGGAGATGCGTAGCAGGTATCCACACCTATTTGAGACTCCAGGTATGTTTCTAGACTCGTTCGAGGATGAACGTTTGTTTAAGAGGGGAAGAATGTAACGACTCGGCCGGTTGTTCTAAGAGATTAGCCCCGTTCCCCACATTTCTGCTTCATTTTATGTGGTTCAGCCCTTTCATATGGTGTTAGGTTGGTTGGCTCGGGTTCGGAGTGGTTGTGGAGAGAAATGAGACACTTAGTCTCTTAATTTGCTTAAATAGTTGGAAAAGTCAACCGAAAATTGACTTATAGGTATATGTTCACGGAATGTGGTTTTTATGGTTTAGATGGCTTCTTTAGGTGATTTGAGACTTAGGAGTGCGTTCGGAGTGTTATTCGGAGGTCCGTGGCAGAATTAGGCTTGAATTGGCGAAATTGGATTTTTGGTAATTTTTGGTCGGCAGTGAAAAATTAGCTATCGAGGTCGGAATGGAATTCCGAAAGTTTGAATAGGTTCGTAGTATTGTTTGTGATGTGTGTGCAAAAGTTAGGGTCATTCGGACGTGGTTTGATTGGTTTAGGCATCGATGGCGAATTTCGGAAGTTTAGAAATCCTTAGGCTTGAATTCGGGGTTTATTTGGTATTTTTATGTTGTTTTGGTTGATTCAAAGGCTCGACTAAGTTTGAATGATTTATGGGATGTGTTGGCATGGTTGGTTGAGGTTTTGGCCTAGGGTGTGTTTCGGATGCTCAACGGGCCATTTTTGGACTTGGAAAGTTGGCAGATTTGCTGGTGTTTTTCTTCTGGTGTTCTTCCACGCGTTCGCAAGAGTATGTTCGCGATCGTGTAGTCTTATTGGGTGCTGAGATGATTTTGTTCTACAGGATCGCAGGGATAGGATCGTGATCGTGTAGTTCTGTGGAGTTGTGCATCTCAAACGCGTGGCCAGTGTCGCATTCGCGTAGTGTATTGGAGCTGAGGGAGTGCAGGGGCGATTGTGCTTCGCGATCGCAAGTTTGAGGTTGCGATCGCGTAGGTTTGTTTGGCAGAGGTTCGCGATCACGTGTGGACTTACGGGATCGCGTAGAGTAAAGTGATGAGGTAGCCCGTTTGTGCTTCTCAACCGCGAGGCTATTTTCGCGATCGCGATGAAGAAATGTCTGGGCAGAATATTTAAAGTTCAAAATCGAGGGTTTGGTCTAAAAGTCCAAAATTTCAATAGTGAGCTTAGGAAAAGGCGATTTTGGAGGGGATTTTCAGTAGAGTGATTGGGGTAAGTGTTCTTCACTCAATTTTGGTTTAATTCCATGATTATGTCTTGATTTTTATCATTTAATTTGGGAATTTGGGGTGAAAATTTGGGGAAAATGGAAGAGAATTGGAGAGTTGATTTTGGGGGTTTGGATGGCCATTTGATGTCAGATTTTGATGAATTTGATATGGGTAGACTCGTGAGTGAATAAGGATTCTAGTTTTGTGATTTTTATCATATTCCGAGATGTGGGCCCGGGGACTGGGTTTTGCCAATTTCGGGATTTTTGATGAAATTTGATTATTTTCGCGCAGGTTTTGTTCCTTTAGTGTATATTGATGATATGAATCTGGTTTTGAATAGATTTAGAGAAATGTGAGGCCGAGTCGAGCGGCAAGGGCATTGCGGAGTAGATTTTCATCCGGTTTGAGGTAAGTAACACTTTCAAACTTGGTTCTGAGGGTTCGAAACCCCGAACGATACATTATATGATTGTATTTGAGGTGATGCACATGCCAAGTGGCGGGCGTGAGGGCGTTCACCGTGAGTATGGTAACCTGGATTCATTCTACGACTCTGTTTAGTGACTCTCTTGTTGATATCTGCACGATTGTTAATGTGATTAAATGCAAACATGCATGCTAGATGTTATGTTATGGCTTTATTCCAATACTTTTGAGACCCGAGTGGTCGCTTATTACTGTCATTCATGTATTTCATTGATGCTATTTACTCAGTCATGTTATTGCATATCCTATCATGTCTCAGTCTCGGTAATTGTTGTTTTACACATCTTATCATTGATTAGGGTTAGTTCATGCATTGTGAACCCGTGTGAGCGATACTGGAGAGTGATGACTGAGTGGAGCCGAGAGCCCGATATTGAGTGACAGTTATGGGATCGGGCTACACGCCGCAGAATGTATATTGATTTATGCCTGGATCTGGCTTATGACAACGTTTGGGCTGTAGGAGCCCCTACAGTGATGATATTGAGGGATGGATCTTCCCTGGACATGGATCTTGTCCGAGTTTTGTACCCGGAGATGGATATGCTCCGTGGGGTTGGATTGGCCTTCCTCAGTACTGGGTGACTACTGTCATACGTGTATATATTTTGGGATGTATCTTCCCCAAGGCCATGAGAGCCATATACAGTACTGAGTGGACTTGTACACGAGAGTGGGAGCACTTTATGCATTTCATACAGTTGATGCATTGGCATGTAGAGTACATTGAGTTATATATGTTAAATTGATCGAAACTGTATTATCTTGTCACTTGAACTGTTAGTGAATAGAAAGCATGCCTAAATTTATGTACTTCGATTTTTGTGATAAATATGGAGGTTTTGTCCGTCACTACCTCTCATCGCACAGTTTGGGACCGTTACTTACTGTGTTGGTGTACTCACGTTATCCCCTGCACCTTGTGTGCAGATTCAGGTATATCGGGACCCGGTAGCGGTTGCTGATTGTTGACAGAGTTTCAGCCGGAGACTTCGAGGTAGCTGCTAGCGATCGCAACCTTGTTTTCTCCCTCCTTATCCTCCTTGTCGTATTTTACTATTTCAGACAGTTCTTTGCCCATTTGTATTTCGACATTAGTAGTTGTATCAGCTCATGACTCGGTGACACCAGTGTTGGGACTTATTTTTGTGTTTTTCTGATATTCGACTTTTTAAACATTTATGAATGAGGTTTTATTATAAATATATATGGTTTTCTTGAAAGAAGTTAAATTATTTGAATTGTGTGGCTTGCCTGATTCCACGATAGGCGCCATCACGACCGGGGTGGTTTTGGGGTCGTGACATTTCATTACCAAGAAAGAATAAACCAATTATGAGGCACATACCAAAAAAAAAAAAAAGAACAAAATTAGGGTTTAATAATGCAAGTGAATACAAATGCAAAAACACACACCTAGCAGCTTGAAATTATAGATAAATAAAAGGAGAAGTGAAAACCCTAACCAATCAAGAACAATTATGAAAACCCTAATCGATAAAGAAAGGGGGAACTACACTTCGATTACACACATCTATCAGCGTGAAATAATCGATAAAGAAAGGGGGAACTGAAAGCCCTAACCAACCAAGAATAAATGTGAAAGGGATTCAAACTCCAATAAAACTTCACTTCAGTTATATACAAGAAAGAGATATAACTAACAAAAACATCAAGTTTTTTGGAATAATTTCTTACCTTTGGTTTAAATCGGCACTGAAACGCAAGGATTCTATAAATGATCTTTGTTCTCTCGTTTTCTTTCAAGTACTAGAAGGTTCGACCAAATGAAGGCCTCTACTCGTTTTACCCGGTTATTTCTATCTATTTAGTGGGCAAACGTTTACGGGTTACAGGTTACTATTTTGGGAGTGAAATTGGATCAATATAATTTGGGAGTGCAATTGGGGTTGTCAACTTAATATAATGCTGACTTGCAATCCTATGTGGCAAAATATTGCGGGGTTAGGTGCCACAGTGGCCATCCATTAGGATTAGGTGCAGTTCCATCCAATTTGTTAACGGTATGGTGTGTTTTGGACGTAAAATGAAATGGAGGACAAACATGTACGATTTACAATTCTACAAGGGCAATAATGACCCTTTTCCCCTAAAAGAATGAGTCTCCCAATCAAAAAATACACATATAACTACATAAGACAATTGCAAAAGGGAAAGAATCTTCCGGAGAAACATTTGAAGAACAAAAAGTAATATGGTAGTAAAGCAGTAGATGGAGGCGCATGCGCGAAAAAAAAATGTAAGGGTCCCATTATAGTAAAGGCAATTGGGTTTTTATCTTTCAGGAACAAAAGGGAAGTTAGTCGTGTCTCCATAAATTGAAAAAAGCAAATAATAGAGTACTGGTTAGATTCTATATGCCTATATAATAGTATTATTATTGTGGCTTATACTTATTATTATTCTGTCTTATAGGGAAAAAAGAGGTGATTCCAATTTCCAGTCGGTGCACCATACTATCAACTTAATCGAGGACTAGCTGCTAAAATAAGCCAACCACCACCCCCACAAAACTCTGCTTTTTTTCCCTGCCCAGTGCCCACTTCTGAGTTCTGATTCATCCCTTTTGCTTTTCATTTTGTAAAGTAGAGTCGCATTGCCTCCCTCTGCTGTACTTGTACTTCCCACCTTTTAAACTATAGTATGTAGGGAGAGTATTTATTAAACTTTCTAGGCACTTTAGTACGTACTATACTGTTACATTGGTAGAAAAATCAAATTAGACCCATTCTTGAAATATCAATAGGATCGTGCAAGGTTATGGTGCCATAAATGAGTTTCCTTCAATCTCATAATCAGATAACTTGGGTTTGAGTTCTGAAAATTAAAAAAAATCTATTTTAGAGAGCACTTTTTCATTAATTAGATTATACACAACACAAACTCGGATCAATAATTTTGTTATCAAATACTCCATCCGATAAAAAATAAGTGAGTTTTTGGCCTTTTTTTTGTGGTCCAAAATAAGTGATTTTTCCATATTTCAAGAATGAATTGATTGTGTTTTTCCTACATTGTCCTTGGAGTAAATAGTGTTGAAGTATGTGTTATTAGTGTTTATGTGAGATAGTAAAGATTATATGATCAATTTTATTGATAATTAATGTTACGAAAAAGGGTCATATATGCCAGTGAACTATGCGAATTAAGACAGATATGCCCATCGTTAATAGTCTTGCACATATACACCCAATCCGTCCAATACTTGCTGATTCATGCCCTTAGTTTAACGGAACCACTATTTTGTCTTTCTTAAACAATTAATAACCAGACTCAACCAAAATTATTATTTTGTAATTGAAACTATGAAAATCATACTCAAAGATTTTTTATTTTTTTAGTTTAACTCCTCGAATATTAATAATGTCAAAGAAGAAGTAACATTTTGATATAAAATAATGATATTATTAATTTTTCTTTTTCATGTTGTTGCTTGTTTGATAACTAATATTGACAATTTATGACAGCAAAAATGTTGTAATTAATGATTGATGACCGAGACAAGGGAGAAATTAAAAATAGTCAGATTTGCAAGTGGTCGTTGAAAAATAGTCACAGTTTTAAAAGTCATCGAAATTTAGTCATTTCATGTAAAGATAAATCTGAACGAAAAACTGTTCAAAATCTTAAAAATACTCCAGCATAATATACATGAATTATACTGGAATTCCTGTATAATATGCTGGAATTACTGGAGTTTAAACGAAGTATAGTGGAACTCCAGTATATTATACTGGACCGGTCTCTGTTGCAGCAAAATAGAGGCTATTTTTTAGTGACTTGAGAAACGCTAACTATTTTTCAATGACTTGGAAAACGCTATCTATTTTTGAATGATCAATCGAAAAACTAGCTAACCCGTATTATTTTGACCGGAGACAAAAATGAGATGGCGCCTGTTGGATCAAATATCAAAGATGATGGAGCCTACTTTGAACCCAAGCAAGGGTAGCAGCCTTATTTCAGCTTTTCTATCTTTCCCACTTCCACTCAACTACGTTATGTTTTTTTTCATTTGTTTTTCTTGTTCCATTCTCTATTGTGTTTCGTGATTAGGGCTAGAAAGAATTAGCAATTCAGGATGTAAAGGCTATAGCATTTACGTATACAACGAACTTTTTTTGGTTTGATTGGTGTAATAAGCGTTTATTATAAAATGGGGTTTCTCTTCAGTTCTTATATTATGTGTTCCACGTTGCTTCGTAAAATTCTTTTAGGTATATAATTATGCATATATACATAATACAATTTGGTATAACAGTTAATTAATTTACGATTATCACATACCTATATGCAGAAAAAAATTGCACGCTGTGCAAGAGTAAAAAGGTCATACTCAGTTACGGCCAAGAAAAAGGATCAAATGTTTGTTCGTTTGCTTGCTCAGAAAGTGAGGAAAAAACAGAAGGCAGACACTGCACAAGCCCAACCACGACCAAGGAATTGAAGTGGACTATCCTGAATACCGTACCTTAAAGCCACAACCATTATCTTCCTCTTTCCAATTTCGGTGTCAATTAGGATCCGGAGAAAATAATATTCTCCATCGTCCTAATTTACTTGACTTTTATGCCGGTTTTTAGCTTAGGATCTATAGGAAACAATCTTTTTATCAGCACAAGACGTGCACACTATCCTCCTTATTAGATCTCACTTGAAGTAGATTGTTGTTGTTGTCCCAATGCACTTGGGTGGACACAATTTAAAAAAGAAAAGAAGATGGTAGAAATAACATTTGTCTCTATGTCAAATCATAAATATTTATATGACTATAAATCATCTTATTAAAGGTAAAATATAAAATTTAATTTAAATTCTTTCTTAATAAGAAAGTATATATGACATATACGGAAAGTATGACACATAAATCGGGACATAGGAATAATAGAAAACAAAAGATTCTTGTTAAAACAAATTAAAGTTAACATTTTTCTCTTGCCCTTCATTTTAGATTCTCCTTCATTGTATAAAGCTTATTATTATCTCATGTTATTTAATTTTAAATCAAGTGGTTACTTTTCATTTCTTGAGCTACATTAGTATAGGGCAGTCAATGGAGAACATAAACTATGAAATACTACGGAGCTTGTGGCACTCTAGAGGTATTTCCGGCATTATTTTTCGATTGTGAAATCTTATTGGATTACAGACACCTACCAAAAACCGTCAATCAATTATTCAATTACATTTGTTTGCCAATGAAGTTTTCGCCTAAGTTTGAGTGGGTCAAGATTCAAAGGATTTATTTCATTATAAAAGAAGCTTGTAAATTGTAATTGTGTGGAAAGTGTGTTAAGATTTGAGATTATTTTCACCCATAGTTGGTCGTGTGAAATTTTCTTTTCTGGTCATTTTGACCTAGCTGTTTCATAGTCGTGAAAGTACAAGCCCAAGAAAATGCAGAGACAATAGTGTGCAAATGACCCTCTATAGTCCCTCAAAATTTTAATAGCGCATATTGTTCTTCGTCGATCCGAAATATCTCTTCGGCCCAAATATATTATATTTAATAGTCCGAATTATCTATTTTATATATTTTTTGTATAGTACCATCTATTTTGTATAGTGATAGTCTATTTAGTAAATTTTTTGTATAATGACAATCTATTGTACATAAGTTATACAATGACATTCTATTTTGTATAATTATTGTATAGTGACAGTCTATTTTGGCTAATCCTACTAATACGGCAAGGCTGTTGTAGGAGGCTTATACACAGGCAGGTGTCTCTGGGCTTGCTTCTGGTGCAAGTGCTTCTTCTCGGAGTCCCCCACCGGAGAACAAGCAACCAAAAAGAAGGTGTTTTCCACGATCGGGGGAAAGAATAAGAGGGCGAAAAAATGCCACCCCTGAATCGTCTCCGAAAGTCGTAGTGACGAGCCCTCCGCCCGGGTCGGCCATAGATACAGTGATGATTGAAGATGATGGAGAAGCCAACAAGGAGAGGGCTTCTTTACACAGAAGACGACGACCTTCTTCAGCTCAACATACTACTCAATCTGTTGAGTTAGTTACACCAACCGAGGACGATGCCTCGGCGCTCTAGGGGGAGTTTGAGATATTGGAAAATGCCAACTCCCGTTTCCATATCCCAGTCATTGCGCTCAGTATCGTGAGGCTGAGTACCGGGTCCTTTCCGTCTTCGGTTGACAAGAAACCAACACATAGCACTGTGTTTGCCGCTGCCACTTCTCATCCCACCAACAACTGTTACATCATCTCCATCGGCCGCATCTGTCCGAGAAGAGGATTCTCCTCTCCCCCAGTCCCCAGTTCATGGGAATTTAGGGAAAAATTACGCCGCCCCTTAGAAGATCCACAAAGGAGGAGGAGCGTTACTGTTTCGGTCTCAACCGAGTGCAATCTGTTCTCCCGGCCGGTGGAACTTGCTAACTCTCTGATGGCTTTGGCTGGAAAAAGATTGGAAAAAGATACAAGCTCTCTCAGGAGGGTGCTTGTTGAACAATGCTATGCACAACGCGGCGGCGATATACTCTTCACTTCCTTTGTCATCTCTTCTATCTTTGACTTAATAGTATTTTGAGTTTGATTTTTTTTGTTTCACATGCCAATTTACTTTCTTTCGAGGGTCTCCAAAGGTTGATTCGAGATAAGGAGGAACTTACCTCCGAGCGGGATCAACTTTTGGCCGAACGGGACCAAACTGTTGCTCGGTTCTTAGAACTAGAAGCCAAAGTTGTTGAGGTTGTTGTTTTGGAAGCTCGTTTGCAACAAATTGAACAAGAAGTAGAGACCCTTAGCCAAGGGATCGCCCAACTGAGGGTTCAATTTGAAGAGGCTAGGGCCAAATGAGCTGATGTCCATAATGTCGTTCGTGCTGCATCTGATTGCGAGGTTGCCTCCACTGAAAGATTAAATAATTTGGAGGCAGCCTTGAACTCCAAAACTAAAGAGCTTGCTGCTGCCGAGGTAAAATATGCCCAATTGGAGGATAATTATAAGAGGGCTATTGAGCATAATAGACTTTTCAACTCTATTGTCCGTGATCTCGATGTTAGCCTCCGGTCCGTTAGATAAGCACGGAAAAATCTTTCTGCCAAGGTTGACCAACTTAAAGAAGATCTCAAGCACCAAAAAACTTCCCTCATTGTTGAAAAAACATATGTTATGTACAACATTATGAGAAAAAAAGCTAAAGCGGGTGTCATCGACTTTGATGCCGAAATTTCTAAAGCCCGTGAGCTGGAGTCAACTGCTAAAAGGGGTCTTGCAGCTAGGCCTGATGCTTCTGGTTCTTCTGGTTCTGGTTCCGAATCCTCGGGAACTGAAGAGGAACCGAAAGGCGAAGATGCTGAAGGCCAAAATGGTGAAGGTCAAGATATCGGGCCGGCGGTGGATCTACCCACTTCTCCTGGGGGCGAGGATGATTCTCTTCCTCCGGGTTCTAGAGATGCAGCAACTTAGCTTTTCATTTCTTTTCCCAACATTTGTACTTGTTCCATTTTGGAACATTGTTTTTGTACATAAAAACACCTTTTGCTTAATTATTGTATGAGTCTTTCTACGTTCTTTTATTTGAACATTTATGCAATTTTAATTACGTCTGATTAAGAAAAGGCTTTGGGTATATTTTCCCCCAAAAGCATTTGGATTTCGGGAACAAGTTATTCCGAAATCAACCTTTTATCGTAAGGATTTCCATAAGAGAGGGCCCTCTTATGTTTACGATGCTCTCGAAGAGGACGTCTCCTGTTTATTACGGCACTCGCATTTGAAGTACTTGTTTAACTTACAAATGACAAAATCAATTCATCTTTCAGACAAGATAGAAGATAGAAATAAAAGGATTTTATTTTATTCCTTCCATTTTCAAAAAGTACATAAGCATTCGTTATGCTAAAAAGAAATTGCCATTTCTTGTGTTTAACTTGTACAACTTGTTTCTACGGGGCTGACCGCGTAGTCTCCGATCCCGATGATAGAACTATGTTTCTAATTTTTGTATTCTGCTTGACGTGGCAGTCGTTGTTGTCGTATCCTCATATCATTTTCCCCTAGTGTTCGAATGCGAAGAATGCGAATTTGAACACTGGAAGTTTGACACCTTCGAGGATTCCATTAATGAATTACTAGATAATGTTCAGTTCGGTAACAAACTTCACTTCCCTTAGGAATTTATGCTATTGAGCCAAATGCTATCTAACAATCCCCTAGTGGCTTGCACTTGTGAACGGTCGGGTAACCTTTGTTTTGTAGCAAACTTAACTTCCCGATGGGAACTTTGCTACCGAGCAAAAGATTATCTAACCGCTTCGGAGTGGTTCTTCTCTTGTGTGCCTTGTTATTAAAAGGTCTTATTGTTGCTGTTGAAACCTTCTTCGTAGTATGATTTCCGTTGCTGCCTCGTTAAAAACCCTTTCCAGAAAAATCCAATTGGGAAAAAAACTGGACGAAGGAAAAAAGAGTGAAGCACATACTTTCGATAAAGGTGATGTTTATCATAAATAGTATCTCTTGAGGTGTGCCACGTTCTAGTTGCTTTGCCACTTTTATCCATCTCGATTCTCCAACGCGTATGAACCTTTCCCGGTGACAACTGAAACCTGGTAGGGGCTTTCCCATATTGGACCTATCTTCCATGTGTTGAGTTCTGGGGTGTTTTGAGTTACTTTCCTTAGAGCCAAATCTCCCACTTTAAGATAACGGAGGTTGGCTATTCGATTATAGTCTTTCTAATCTCTTCTTTTGGGCTGACATCCTTATATGCGCCAAGTCCCTGCGCTCATCGAGCAGCTCTAAATTGACTAACATTGCTTTGTTGTTTGCTTCTTCATTTTCCTGGAAGTATCTTAAGGTAGGCTCCCCTACTTCCACTGGGATCAAGGCTTCTGCTCCGTACACAAGGGAGAAGGGAGTCTTTCATGTGCTAGATTTGGTCGTTGTTCGGTACGCTCATAGTACTCCAGGCACTTCCTCTGGACATTTACCTTCAATTGCTTCCAATATCTTTTTGAGATTTTTTATAATCACTTTGTTCGTTGATTCCGCTTGACCATTTGTGCTCCGATGATAGGGCGAAGATGCAATCCTTTTTATTTTCAAGTCTTTAAGGAACTTTGTGACCTTTGCGCCTATAAACTGCGGCTCGTTATCTCAGGCAATCTATTTTGGTATTCCAAATCTGCAAATTATGTTCTCTCACAAGAAATCCACCACTTCACATTCGTCGATATTCTGATAAGGACCTGCTTCAACCCACTAGTGAGTAAAAATAAAATGAAACCTTACCTTGCCAGGGCCGGCGGTATTGGTCCCACGATATCCATTCCCCATTTCATGAATGACCATGAAGACAAAATTGAGTGCAATGGTTCTGCTGGTTGATGTACCAACGGTAGATAGTGTTGACACTTATCGCATTTTTGTGTGAAAACTTTGGCGTCTTGTTACATTTGAGGCAAATAGTATCCTTCCCTTACAACTTTAGCACTAAGGAATCTACTCGTGAATGATTTCCACATATCCCACTTCTCGCATAATATATATAGCTTTGGAGGATCCCAATCGGGCTAGCGGGCCTTGGAAATATTTCCTATACAATTGGTCTACTTTGAAGTTATATCGTGCTGCTTTAGCGCGTAACTCCCGGGACGCCTTGCGGTATTCAGGAAACTTCCTGTGCTCGAGATAATAAATGATTTCATTCCTCCAGTCCTAGACCAAATTAGTCGTGTTTACCTCATGTAGTTACCTGCGTCCAGAACCGAGTGCATAAGCTGTACTACCGTACTAGAATCTAATCCCTGCATTTCCTTTGAGGAGCCAAGGTTAGCTAATGCGTCTGCTTCCTATTTTCTTCCCTCGGGATATGCATAATTGACCACTCCCGGAATCGAGCAAGTAGATCCTGAACCTTCACTATATATTGTTGCATGCGCTCCTCTTTGGCTTCAAAGATCACATAGACCTGGTTTACCACCAGCTGGGAGTCGCATTTGATTTCTATGACCTTAGAATTTAGTCCCCGGGCCATTTCGAGTCCTGCAATCAAAGCTTCATACTCCGCTTGATTGTTAGTCAAAGGGACCGTTCTTGTGGCTTGCCTTAGGGTTTCTCCCGAAGGCGTGGTTAATGCTATGCCAAGCCCAAGCCCTTTTACGTTGGAAGCTCCATCTATAAATAGGATATAAACTCTTGATGTCAATTCTAACACCATTACTACTTATTTGGTTGCCAGAGGCAGCAACCCCGGACTGAAATCGGTCACAAAGTGGGCCAAAACTTGTGACTTATCGCAGTCCTAGGTTTATATTTTATGTCAAATTCACTCATTTCGACGTCCCATTTGGATATCCTACCCGAGAGTTTGGTTTTATGAAGGATATTTTGTAGGGGAAAAATGGTCACTACAACTTCGGGTGACATTGGAAATAAGGTGTTAGCTTCCGAGCGGCAACTAAGAGAGCTAAGGCCAGCTTCTCCAAATAGGGGTAGCGAGTTTCTGCTCCTATTAAAATTCTACTAACTTAATAAATTGGAGATTGCGCACCTTCGTCCTCACGGACTAAAACGGCGTTTGCTGCTACCTCCGAGACTGTTAGGTTGATTAACAATTTTTTGCCCTCCTCTAGCTTCGATAGTAACGGAGGACTTGACAAGTACCCTTTTAAAATCCCTCAAAGACCGCTAACATTCTAGGGTCTATTCGAAGTTGTTCTTCATTTTGAGCACCGCGAAGAACTGGTGGCATTTCTATGAATACCGGGAAATGAACCTGCTCAAAGCGACCAATCTCCTTATGGGCCTTTGAACCTTCGTTTATGCTTGATAGATTGTCCGGGATGTATTCGATGGCTTTGATTTTATCGGTGTTAACCTCAATTCCTTTTTGTGACACCATCAATCACAGGAACTTGCCGGAGCTGACCCCGAAAGCACACTTCTCGGGGTTAAGTTTCATATTATGCTTCCTTAGGATATCAAAAGTTTCTTTCAAGTGTTTAAGATGATTACCTGCGTTCAAATACTTAACAATCATATCATTTATATGAACTTCCATGGTTTTCTCTATCTGTTTTTCAAACATCTTATTTACGAGCCGCTGATAGGTGGCTCATGCATTCTTTAGCCTGAAGGGCATCACATTATAGCAGTATGTACCTAAATTCGTAATGAACGAAGTTTTTTCCTGATCCTCGGGGTTCATCTTAATTTGGTTATACCCGGGGTAAGCATCGAGGAAACTCATTAACTCACACCTGGCCGTTGCATCAATCATTTGATCGATGTTTGGCAATGGAAACGATTCCTTTGGGCATTCCTTATTCAAGTTTGTATAGTGTACGCACATGCGAAACTTATTGTTCTTCGTAGGAACTACTACATTAGCTAGCCAGTCCGGATACTTTACCTCTCGGATCGAACCGATATCAAGTAGGTGAGTTACCTCTTCTTTGACGAATTTATTTCTAGCCTCGGCAATAGGACGTTTCTTTTGTCTTATCAGAGGGATGCTAAGATCCAAGATTAGCTTGTGTATGGCCACTAATGCCTGTCATCTCCGTACGCGACCATGCAAAACAATCGACGTTATATTTAAGAAATTCAATAAACCTAGACTTGAGCTCAGGTGCAGTCCTATCCCCAAATGGAATTTCCTCTCCAAGAAATTTTCGAACAATACGACTTGCTCAAGCTCTTTTTTTGTTGACTTCGTTGAGTCCGTCTCTTCTGGTACCTAGAAATATCTTGGCACCTGCTAAGATTCCGACGCCTCTTCCCCCTGGTTGACTTCACTTGATTCGGGAGTAGGAGCCGGCTCCTACAATTACTATGTCGCATGCTCCTCCCCTTGCTACTGGAGACCAAAATCGCATTCATCTCCCTTGCCGCCGGTTGATCACTTTTTATCTGTTTAACCCCTTTTGGAGTTGGGAATTTCAACAACTGGTGATACGTTGATGGTACAACTTTTATCACGTGCAATCATGGTCTTCCTAGGATAATGTTGTAGCCCATATCACCATCCACTACCTCGAAAAGGGTCGTCTTCATCATCCCCTGGGTGTTTGTGGGCAGCAGAATATTTCCTCGGGTTGTCACGCTTGCTAGGTTGAACCCGACGAGGAGTTTTGTGGTCGGAATGATGCTTCCGGTAAGTTTGGCTTTTTCCAATACCCTTTATCGTATAATATTGAATGACCTCCTTGGATCTACTAGAATATGTTTGATTTTAAAATCTAATACATTTAAAGAAATTACCACAACGTCATTGTGTGGCAGAAACAATCCATACGCGTCTTCCTATGTGAAAGTGATGTCGTCTTCAGCGACTTTCCGGAGTCTTTTAATGTGGGTTACTGATACATTCGTCTTTTTTGCTGCTGAGAAGGTAACCTCGTTAATCTTGTTCCCCCCCCCCCCCAAAAAAAATCATGTTGATCGTCGGGCGCAGGGGATTTTCTCCTGCTTTTGAGGGCTCCGTGTTGTCACGATTGACCGTAATTATTTTTGGCCCGGTCACTTAAGAATTCCATGAGATGGCCATTTTTAGCAGTGTTGCCACCTCTTCGCGTAGATGTTGGCAGTCCTCAAATCGGTGACCATTCGTCCCGTGTTATTTGCACCATAAATTAGGATCCCTCTGGCTGGGATCGGATCTCATCGGCTTTGGGAGCTTCTTTAATGTTCCTCATAACCGAAACCAACTCTACTACACTGACGTTGAAGACGTACTCCGAAAGTCTGGGGTAGGAAGAATCTCGAGAACCTGATGTTTCCTTGTCCTGTAATGACCTCTTGTTCCGGCCGCGATCAGCTCTTCTATCGGTGATGAACTTTTCTGCCGATCGAAGAATCTGTCGCGTCCTTCATCCCGTTCATAGGGCAAAAACATGTTCCTCAAAGATTATCTATCTGTGTCGAAATTGTCTTTTAATTTCTCTTTATACGTTTCTCGACCTTTACCCGACGCCGGGAAGCCGAGATGATCTTACTCAATTCATATTTTTGACTCGTACCGCTTGTGAACATCTTCCCAAGTCGTCGCTTGGAACTCGAGCAAGCTTTCTTTCAACTTCCGGGAAGCATCAAAACTTCTCAGATTCAAACCATTGGTGAATGCTTCAACTGCCTATTCGTCTGGAACGACCGGGAGCAACATCCTTTCCTTCTGGAATCGGGTTACAAATTCCCGCAGCAACTCAGATTCTCCTTGTGCAATCCTGAATATATCGGCCTTCCGGGCCTGCATCTTTCTAGCTCCGGCATGGGCCTTAATGAAAGAATCCGCGAGCATCTCGAAGAAAACTATGGAATGCTCGGGAACCAATGAATACCACGTCAAGGATCCCCTCGTGAGAGTCTCTTCGAATTTTTTCAGCAAAACTGATTCGAAATCGTGGGGAGTTAAATCGTTCCCCTTCACCGCCGTTGTATAGGTGGTGATATGCTCCTGAAGGTCAGAAGTCCCATCATATTTCGGCAGTTCGGGCATTTTAAATCGCTTTAGGATCAATTCTAGTGTCGCGTTTGGCTTGTACGGCAATTGCGTGTACTTCTTTGAGTTCGGTCCTTTCAGCACCGATGGTGCACCCAGGATTTGGTCCATGCGGGTGTTCACTTCCCTCATAAACCGTGTGAGTTCGTTTTTTAAGGGATCACTCTCGTTGGTGTGACCGAATCTTCTCCCCCCGGCCCCATCGAAGCTGACCTCAGCCCTCGGGGTGTTGTTGTCGACCCTCTGCGTTGTTTGATTTGCGAGAGCACCGAGAGGAACTGGACCTCGGTCCGTTCGCGCTATTGGAAGCACTCGATAATGCCTGCTTTAGCTCCGTCATAACCTTATTCTGCCATGTGAGATGACCTAGAATGACCTCTTGTTGCTCATGCAGGACCCTAACTGCTTCAACGACGTGCTTCTTTTCAGCATCATCAAGAGTCGCCTCCTGAACATGTCGCAGGAACCGCCTGCCGTAGATCGGGTGGCTTTGTTCCCCTCACTGCGGATATCACTGATTGAATCCTTGTTCCGAGGCTGGTTTCCTTGGGCCTCAAGGTTGTGTGCGTTGTTAATTCCATTATCTGCCATTTTCTATGAACTTTTGCTAAGAACAAATAATCAAACACGTTAGTAAAAGAGGCAAAGATCAACTTAATTACACAATTGTCTAGGCCCCCATGGTGGGCGCCAAATTGTTTACCCGTAAAATGGTACAGTTGAATTTATATATGATTTTTAGACAAGTGAATTAATTTAATTCTTAATAATCGACGAATTAAATGAAAATATATTACTTAGCCTTGAGATGTAGACGAAATAGGAGAAATCACAACAACAATGATATCAAAGAGCAAGAAGATAAAATTATATTAAGCTTTGAATAGAGTGTAGCGTATGTTTTCCACAAAATTCGTGTCCTTTACAATGGTAATAGAGATCACATTTATAGTTTCACCTAGGGAACAAAGTCCTAGGATCAAGCCCCTCTTTAACGTCAATTATGAGGGTCATTGAAGAATGTATAACGACGGGAAGCAAATGCCATATTTCTTGTGACGAACAATATACTTAATGTTGTAGAATATTCTTCATTAAATATTATCGGGTGACAGACATTTATTCTATCTTTATGAGTATCATTCTCTTCTGCAACAAACGGGGTCGTTGCCTCCGGCTTCAGCTATCTTCTGTATTCGGCTTCACGTGTCACTTCCTTATGCGATCATTTAAGATGACATATTTTATACTATACAGAAGTTATCTGGACCCAAAATATTCAAATGCCATGTAGCAATAATAAAAGGTAATATTAAGTTGGTATTGACCTTGTATGTCACTGGTTTATTTCGGAGCATTTACTCTTGATTATATTTTTCAAAAACACAATGGCATTTGTAATTCACCAGGAAAGTTTCAAATATCCTACCTCCGGTCTCATTCGTGTTTTTGACATACTAAACTTGTTATGATTTAACATTTTAGAAAAACAAGGATTACATGTAGTACTCTTTTCATTTCTTTCAAACATACTCTTACTGCTCGAACTAGTGAAGTGTTGATTGAGCGAGACGCTTTTAAGAAGAGATAAATTACAGTTTAGCAAATATTCTTATACGGAGTATATGATTAAGACTATTAAATGTATTAACATGGGACGAACCAGTAACTTTGGTTCAAACAGTGCATTTGTCTTAAATATTCATTGAATTTGTATAAATCGTAAAATTTGAACCCAGTAACATAAACGAAATAGAATCTCGAACCCACAAGCTTTAACTTTTAGCTCCGCCTCTGTCTATTAAGGAGTGTGCCAGACCTCAAAAGGCAAAAAGTTATCAGCTGGAGGTAGTGTTTAACAAGAAGAAATTTAATTAAGCCGGAAAATTAAGGACAAGAAAACCAAGACTTAAGCGGTGATATGCCGTACCTAGCGTACTGGCGCTTTGGCATGTTATGTACGTTGGGCAGCAGTGCGGAACCAACCTGGAAGTTCCACAAAAAATGAACCCCCTTTTTTTCTTCTGTACTGTTACGCGGCGCCTTCCTGAGATGCTTTGGAAGGGCGACGTAAGGCTAAGCAACCGA
>ML258365.1:3328-13752 GCA_005239495.1 Nicotiana undulata | reverse complement strand
TACAGAGTACTGGGAAGTGAACAACTGAGAATAAAGATAAGTCATTTCGGTTAATGAGTAAGAAAACAAGAAATATAACTATGAATAGTTTAGAAAAGGAGACTATGTTTAAGATCAGTTGTTGATTATTGCTTACATGTTCTTATACGTGATGTACTATCTCACATGATTCATTGCTCAGCATGTGTTTTGTTTCATTATGTACCGGACCTTAGTGAGTATGTATTCTACCTCTCGTCACTACTCTTTACGAGTTTAGACGGGATACTCACTAGGTACATATTTGTTTATATGTACTCATGCTGCACTTTCCTTATTTTCTGCATTTGACTGTGCAGGTACTGAGGTTGGTCCGTCCGGTCGTCCGCCTGTTGATAGATACTGACCGCGGGGTCGCTCCAGACGGTGAGCTGTCTTCTTGGCGTTCCCCTGACAGCACTTTTGGAGCCTTCTAGTTTCCTTTTTGCACATTCTTTTGTTCCAGACAGCGGCTTGTATATTTTGTATATGTATTTTCTACAGTTGTATCTATGTAGCCGCCCGTTGACACTGTGACACTAGTCCTGGAACACACTTGTTATAGTTATCGGGGTTGTATATGTATTGGGGCTAGCTGTGGTTCAGCTTGTTTCTACGGCCTTGCCCCATGTTGTTATTGTATTCTGCACTTTCATTGTTATTGTTATTCGTTGGCTTGTCGTTAGGCGCCATCACGACCTGGACCGGTTTTGGGTCGTGATAGATTTTATCTAAAAATATTTACATCCTATTGCAGTCATAAATAACGTATCAACAATACTGATTTGGTGTTTCTTTTTTTGGTTCATATAATTGTAGGCCCTTCTATTCAGCCAAGAAAAAGAGGTATAACAAAGATGAAAAATGTACATGGACGCCAAGAGCGTAAAGTGATTTTACTTAACTACTTAAATCAACCCTTTGGTCCTAGTGATAAAGTTGTGACAAAGTTTGGAAGCTTCCTCGGCACATTGGCAAGGAATGCAACTTTATGTCCTCTTGATATTTTGGATTGGAGGAAGATGGACACAAAAGAGGATATATGGGAATATACCAAGGTCTGAACTTCTTAATTTTCAATTTTTGGTTGAAAATCTCATATCTTCTGCACTAACAGATTTGACATCAATTGTAGGATAAATATGATATTCCTGAAGCTGGAAAAAAATATACTTTGGAATCAGTGCAAGCTGCCTGGGGAAAGCACAAGTGTAGATTGGAAAAAGATCACTTTGATGCATATCACAATGATGAAACTCGATTGCAAAATATCCCTGAAGATGTTCCAGCTTCTCAGTCTACGGAACTCCTTAGGTATTGGAACTCAGAGAAACTCCAGGTATGTGTACTTCTTTTACTCCTTCTTCTTCTTCTTCTTCTTCTTATTCTTTCTTTTTTTCTAAACGTCCAAAAAGCGCCGAAATGCTGGCGATTTGTTTCAAGAAAAATTCTGCCCAAAAAAGAGCCGAAACATTGGTCTGTAATTGTTGTGTTGTCATATGGTCGTCGACATATCGTAAAAGAAAAAGCAAATATGTAATTGTTCTGTTGTTCTGTGTGGACCTTTGGTTTTGGTTATTGTGCCTTGCTTTGCCTATTTCCATTTACTCAAAATTTTATCTTTGTTGATATGTCACGTCTGTTCAGAGTACTAATGCATGATTTAGAAATGTATGTCACGTCTATTTTGGGATATAGTATTTGGGGATACTAATGTACCTAGTTGAATTATTTTTGCATTTATATATGGTCATATAGTATTTGGGGTGCTCAATTTCAACATCAAATCGTCAACTATTTAAGATCTATCTTATAACTAGGTGATTGCGTTGGTTGTTATTATAATGTCTTAGTCAATTTGAGTGTCTCTAACCATTTACACTTCTCCGTTTATCAAATTGTAAGCATATTTTGTTTAAACGTAGGGCTTAACCGCTGTCACATTTGTATTTAATAGCAGTTTTTCTATTTTTATTGGTATTAATGAGACAATATCATTCTTCAGTGAAACTCTATACTAACACCCGTAGAGAGACATAGCTAAGATGAATCTAGAAGTTAATATGAAATGCGAAGTCAGTACTTGTTATTATAAGTTGTTTGATGTTTCTTTCTTCTTGCAGAGAATGTCCCAAATTAATAGTGAGAACCGTAAAAAGTTGAAGGATCCTCACTGTGCTGGAAAAAGAAGTTTTGCTTTAGTACGCTCTAAGTTTGTGTGTAACTAGCAAATAATGGCAAAATATTTCTCAATTTATGCTCTTGTTTAGTACATGGTAGATCACCACGAATGCTAACTCACTTTCATGTAACTATGTAACTAGGAAAATGATAAGGAAACTTCGGATCCTTTATCGACAAAGGAAGTCTTTGTAGCTACAAGAAAAAGGAAAGTTGGGCGATCATACAAGTGCTCGGATGAAGATACAATCGGTAAAATTGTGCGAATTATATTTAACTAATGTTATATCGAGATCAATTATTTGTTTTTATTAGTTTACTTTTTATTTACTTGTTCTATTTGTCTGAATTTGCTTCGAAGGCTGAAATGGAGGAAATTGAAGCACAACAAAACGAAAATGGCAATGAGTCCGTAGATGCATTTGCATCTTTCATGGGGCCTGAACATCCGGGACGTTTGAGATTGTATGGACGAGGGGTTACAAGAACTTGTTTGAGAGGGAAAGTAGGATGTTTTGAATCTTCTTCAAATACTACAAATATTTACAAAAAATGGAGGAGAAGATACAAAGAATGGAGGAAAAAATTGAGGAACAAAAGACAACTATCCGTCAAGAAGTTGTTGCAAATGTCCTTGCACGACTTCAGCGTTCAGGAATTGATATTGATGCTAACATTTTTCTAGCAGCATTGGGTGATAATTCTCCTGGAGAAGCTGCTTCTGCACAACAAGGTATTAATATTGCTTATTTTTTAGCTTATTCGGTTTAGAATTATACTTGTTGATTTGAGGGAGACTAATAGAGTTACTGAACCTCTAGTTAAAAAATATCAGAAAGGACCTGTAGCTTACTGATTAGTTCAGCTTGATCCTAAAATTCATCTCATTCACTTTATATTAAAGAATTGGAGGGAAAGGAAGAGTTCCATCTGTTTGCAGCTATGTGCCAAAAAATGAAATTCCAACTCCCAGGCCACCTTCAGATGCTCATAGCTCAATATTCCCTATTTTAGGATTTCTGTATCAAAAAAGAGAGAACGATAGAAAGATTCATAACGGAAATGTAGACCAGGAGTGGATCTTTCCTGGACAGAATCCTTTAGGTTCTCGAGATTCTGTTATTGATGCTACCAAGACTAGCAGGTTCTCGAGATTCTAGATTTATACGTTTTGCTTTTCTTCATTAAATATTGAAAATCTATGAGCTTTACCTTTGGAAACTTGTTTGCACACACATGCGATGGTATATTAAAATCAAGTGTACATGTGACCAGTAGGTTATAGTTTCCTTGCATGTGCTTGTTACACAATTTTTATGTTATAAAATGTGTTCGTTTTATTTTAGCTTCTTTTTGTCCATATTAGTCAGGAGTGTTTATAGCGATATACGTTTCGTGGAATCCTGCAAATTTTCTTATTGGTGTAATCGATAACCGAATCAATAAGCCCCAAAAATCGATAAATCGAAATCGAAAAAATCGAAACCTTATTGAAACGGTAACGATAAGCATATGTACAAATCGATAATCAATAAGTAATTATCGATAAGGGTCAAAATAGAATCGATAAATCAAATGCACACCCCTACTTGTGGGTATTTGTCTAGTCTGGCTTCTTTGTTCATTTGACATGCTTCTTTCCGTTGTTGTCTGACCATAGATAATGGATAAAATGCTGCACTTGATTTGAGAAGGACACGAAAAATAAGATATTGTCTGATCATAGATACTGGATAAAATGTTATCTTTACCTTACCACTTATTTGAACCATCATTTGGGTACTGTAGCTCATACCAATACTAAATGTTTTTTCTCTGCTCAAGAGCTTCTAAGTCAAGCTAGAGCCTAATGGTACATGTTGATACGGTGTGCCAATAATATTGTGGATGGCACATATTGATAGTTGATGTATGGATGGATCTTAGGTTCTACATAGTTGTATTTACAAATGATGTTTTGAGCAGGTTAAAAATTTTGGGATAGTCATATTTACAAAGGAAACTCTGTCGAAAAATATAAGAATTTAGAGAGTTTGAAATTTTTTGATTTATTATCAAATTGGTCATTCAATTACTTTGTGATTCAACTATCCTAAAATTTTTATTTAATTATTTCTCATTGGCTTGTGTAGGTAGAGCGATTGCGGATGAAAGCAGTGACGGAGACCTTACTTGAGTGTTGTTGATTGTTGTTAGACTTTATTATTATGTTTAAGGCTATTTAATTTAGTTTCGAACTTTTTGTACCCAAACTTATCTATTTTGATGACTTTTGAATTGTTTGACCAAACAATGTATCCATATTTTGTTTTTGTACATGGATAATGCTAGTTGGATATGGTGTAAACAATTTCATACAATAGGAAAATATTTTTCATTTTGCTTCCATAAATATCAAAAATTATAATTTGTTGCAATAGGGAATATAACTGTTCCAATAGGCCTAGCAAATAATAAGAGCAGCTCCTACTATAGAGCACCAATATGTTACAATGTCCGTTGCAACAGCGCAGTGATAGTTGTTCCAATAAATCACAAAAACCGTTGCCATATATCATGAAAACCGTTGCAACAGACTTAAAAAAATTAGTTGTATTATTTTACCAGGACGGTTTATAACCGTCCCAACAGAAATGAAACTGTTCCGGTAGATAGAACAATGCTACCTGTCCAAACCGTTACAATAGTCTTATCTATTAAAACGGTTTATGAACCGTTGAAAATAACCGTTCCAATAAACCTATTGTAACACTGAATTCCGGAACAAGTCGACATCCGTTCCAATAGCCCTATAGGGACGGTTGGCCTATCTATCGCAATGGTGTTTGAAGGGTTGCAATAGCTCCAATTTCTAGTAGTCACTCATCGTGTGTGCGTCACTCCAAATCCGTGAAGGATGTAAAGTTCAGGGTTTCATACCCTCAAGAGAGGATTTAAAGACACTACTTACCTCAAACTAGCCCGAAAAGCTACTCTACAAACCGATTGCCTCTCGTATCAACTTCCGAGTGCTCCAAATCTACAAAGATCAGATTTTACTGGTCCAATATTGAAGCATGTATCGAATCTGTATGATTGTAGTCTTAATTTGAATACCGCTCCGTCGGGATCTCGAAGAATGCATTTTTGTAGTCCAAGTAAAAGATAGGCATACATCAAGATCTATGGGTTCGGCCATGCAAGAGATGCGTCCGGGTTCATTTTTGAAAGATGGTCCCTTTATCATCAAATTATGCTAAGGGAATGAATTTCAATTGAAAAATAACAATTTTAGCACAAAACCCGAAATTAGCCAAAACCCGATCCCTGGGCCCGCGTCTCGGAACTCGACAAATTTTATACCAAAATTTTCTTCATCATCTCACGAGTACGTACATATAAAGAACGCTAAAATCGGAGTTCATTTGACCCCTCAAATCATCCCCTAAAGGCCTCATAATATCAAGCCCCAATTCCATCTTTTTCTACTAATTTTCATGAATTAAACACTGATATTTTGATCCTTAATCACATATAATCGAGTATTAGGGTCCAAAATCCTTACCTCGATAAAGAACAATGATTTCCTCTCTTCAAAATCGCCTCAAAGCTCTTTTCCCGTTAAAAATGGTGGAAAAATAGGTTATGTTAAAATACTTCTAGTTATTTCTTCATTGCGAACGCGGCCCACTTCCCGTGTTCGCGAAGCACTTTTTCTCCAGGCCCCAATTTTCCCTTCGCGAACGCACCTTCCTGGTCGCGAACGCGGTCAACCTTCTGCGAATGCACAGCTTCCACCAGCCACACCATCGCGATCGCACCCCAGGTCTCGCGAACGCATAGACCAATGGTCCTGGGGGTCCCTCAACGCTAATACACTACGCGAACGCACCCCTACTCCTGTGTTCGCGATGCCCAGACTTCTCACCCTCCGCGTTCGCACCCCCACCTTTGTGAACACACAGAAGAAACTGCCCCAGCTCCCAACTTCCCAATGTTAACGCGGACTCCCCTCCGCAAACGCATAGGGTAAAGTTTCTCTGCAGAAACACCAGAAAAACAACATAAGTTCCAAACAAGAAATGATCCGTTAACCATCTAAAGTCAACCCCGAGGCCCCCGGGACCTCAACCAAACCTACCAACGTATCCCGTAATATCATTCAAACTTAGGCAAACCTTCGAAACATCAAAAACAACATCAAAATCACATCGAATTAAAGCCTAAGAACTTTGAAATTTCTAAATTCCACCAACGATGCCGAAACCATCCAAAACAACTCCGATTGACTGAAATTTTGCAGACATATCTAAAATGACATTACGAATCTGTTCCAACTTCCGGAATTCCATTCTGACCCCGATAGCCTATTTTCCACTGCCGACCAGAAATCACCAAAAACTAACTTTCGCCAATTCAAGCCTAATTCTACACCAGACATCACAAAAATGTTATGAACACACTCCTAAGTTCCAAATCACCTAACAAAGCTATCCGAGCCATAAAATCTGCATTCCGAGGTTGTTTACTAATAAGTCAACTCTCAGTTGACTTTTCCAACTATAAGGCTATTTTTAGAGACTAAATGACCAAACTCTCACTACAACCATTCTGATTCCAACCCTACCCACTCTAACACATCATAAACAGTATAACCAACCTATGACAAGGCAATAATAGTAATTATAATGCAGGTTCTACGTAACGACCGACCGGGTCGTTATAGTTTGCTTAATCGACCCCTATATAAACCCATCCCCTAATCCCCTTTAACGTACGTGAATCACTGTTATTGTACCACTCTCACTTGTTCTATATTATTCTAAAACTTGGGTGCTTGGCCGGCTGAAATCCAAGGCCACCAGAATCCTTTCTATCTACCTCCCTAGTGCGAGCACTGCTCGGAGCTCATTCGAAGCTCCCGTGAACTCTGACGCACTAGGGTTTAGAGTTTTTTGCTGTTTTTCTTAATTTTCTACTAGAATTGGTGATTCTCCTTTATTTGTTGTTAAATCTACAACCTGGTAAGTGTTCAAACCCTCGCAACTATATTTCTTCCGTATTTGTGTTCATGCTTCTGAACATCAATGTTATGTGGACCTTTCTAAGCCAATATGATAATGTGCCGACCTTGCTTTGAATTTCTTCTGGAATCCTTCATCATAACTTGTATAAGTTTGCATATGTTATTCATGTTTAGTCAATTTGGAATAATTATGGGCTGTTATGCTATTTGATGTCGCCGTGTTTATGTATGCTTAAATTCCTACATTGACCGTTTAGCATCGAACCTTTTCTCATACCACACTTTGAACATTTGTACTAAAACTCCTATGGAATTAAAGCATGCCTAAAAATTTGCCTTAATAAGTCTCTTTCTGCTGAGCTGTTTATGTGTAATTTACTGTTACCTTGCAAATTGATCTCTGACATCCCATGTTACAACATTCTCTTTATATCTAGCCTAAATATGTTTCTCTGCTATTTGTAACTTTGATGATTGTATTCCTTGACTTGTCAATCCTGTAGTCTTTAGCATTGCCCAAGACTTGTAGGGTAAATGTTCCACATCTTCTCTTATGTGTGATCGACTGACAGGAGTCCTGATGTTTGCTTGTCCTGTTAATGTATAACTGATCTGTTCTTTTACCTTCCATAAGTTTCTTTGGAATCATTGTGCTACGATCTATGCTCATCATGTTAAGTTTCATGTTCAACCAAATGATATGTTGGCCAAACTATGCCACTAGTTTGTTGTTATGCTGTTTGTAACCATATTCTCACTAGACCATAATGTTAACCTTCATTTGAAATTTGTACTCTACTTGCTTCATGCCTAAGATTATGCTAGATTTTCATTTGAATTTCTTTAGGTTGGTCCTGAATCATGCTTTACTTTGAAACTCAATGTGGAGTGGCTTGCTAGCTCATGTTGCTCAATATTGTCACTTTCAATTTTTTTTTGAAAATACAAATATGAAATTACAACTTTGGGGTGTCGCCGCCGCGGTAGTCGATTTCCGACGGAGGTGAAAGACATGGTGAGTGAGTTCTGAGGTTAATCTCTATGGTTTTGGGGAGGGGGTCCGACACTTTTAAGATAAAATAAGATCAGTTCCCAACCGTTGGATGGTGGGAGATCAACGACTGGATTGGCTTTGGACAAAACAGGGTCGTTTAATAAAGGGGAGTTGGACCAGATTTTGTAGTGGGTCTGGGTTGGGAGTGAGTTTGTGACTTTGGGCCATTATTTTTGGCCTCTTTTGAACAAGACCAAACAAAGCCTCCTTTTCTTTGTTTTCTTTCTTTTTTTAAAAAAAATCTACAAATTAAAAATAAAAAATCCTAATTAAGTTCTTAATTTATTCTAGTTTTCAAAATTAAACTACTCATTATTTCTAATATTTAGATAATTAATTAAACTAATAATTTGAAACTAAAAGCTAAAAATATAAGAGCTTATGGTATTTTGTGATTTTTTTTAACAATGCAATTAATTAACAACTTAATCCTAAAAATGCAAATAAAAACCTAAAATGCAATGCATGAAATTTTGAACATTTTTATGGTATTTTTCTTGATTTAAAAATATTAAATATGCATGAAAAATGCAAACAGTTAATTAACAAAAATTCCTAAAAATTCTATGAAAAATTAAAATTAATTATGATAAAATATATTTGTTACTTTTGTAGGAGTATTTTAGTTGGACAAAAATCACGTGCTCACAATACCCGCAAAAAGGACCATACCTGGGAGAAGTCTGAGTATCCCGTGAGCTGCTAATGCTTGGGCCTTGGCCTACCAGGGAATCTCTTTTACCCTCTTTTTATATTTAATGTGCATTGAGGACATTGCACAATTTTAAGTGTGGGGTTAGGACATTGTCTGAGTGATTTTCTGTGTTATCCTAATTTAGTTGTAATTTGTTTTTTCTTAATGTAGTAGTTTTTGTTTTTTTTAAAACAAATATTTAAAAAAATGAAAAAAAAATCATAAAATTTTGGACTTTTCCCGGCGATGGATTGTGAATATTTCTTGAGAGATTAAGTTCGAATGAAAAAAGATTTACAAATATTTTTTTCTTCTAGTTAGTTTTAGTTAGGTAATAATCCCCCTTGGTTTTCTTTTTGCATCGATTCTTTTTCAGGGGATGTAACTTGAACCAGGTAAACTTTTTTATTTTAAGGATTAGATTTTTTTAGGAATATTAAAAGAGGAAGAAGAAAACTTTTGTTACTTTTTTGATACTAGCATATTTTGGGCATGAGCTTGAGTAATACATTCCTCCAAGTTCTTGAGTGATGAATAAAATAGCCTACTTTCTGACGTATAAGCTCAGGCGTTGTGACTCTGTATATACCTTATTCTTATTTTCTCGTTCGTTATGATCCTGTGTGTCTTAGAGTAGAATTTATTCATCTTGATTGATACTTGTGCCATGTGTGATGAAGATTCTTGCATATATTCCATGTTTTGCATCTTAGTCTAGAACTTGCCTTGCATGTTATTGAAGCGAAATAAAAGTGTTTCTCTGGTTAGAAGATGATAATAGACTTTCTTTGATAAGTCTTGTGAATTTTAGCCTTTTTAGATATTGTACCACTAGTTAGCCCTTTGAGCTGTAGCCTTTTATTTGGAAGCCGTATTTTTTTCTTGATTCTTTTGTTGAATCCCTAGTTTTTGCACCTACTTCCTTGAGCATTGTAGCTTAGACTATGATATTAATTGATAAATTTGAAGAAATGGATGATTAAGTGAAAAATGGTGACCAACGATAGCTGAAAATGATGTAAAGGCTCTCTTGAAAAGAATGTGATATGAAAAAAGAGAAAAGAAAAATTACTTTAAAAAATAAGCACGGTCTTGATATGAGGAAACACATGCAAAACAATTGATGAAGAGATGATTGAAAAATAATGTGAAGAGTGGAAAATAATGGGTGATGAAGTCTAAAGTGCAAAGTGTTTAGGGAAGAAGTCACTATTATATAGTTCTCCTACCCGTCCCTTGACCAACATTACAACCCGTTAAAAGTCCTATTTGATTCTATTTTGGCATACTTAATTAGTAGTGATGTACATGGGTGATGAGTGGCGATTTTACCACTCATTTTGGCCTCTTTTCAGTAGATTTTGTGTTGCTAAATTGATATTTGAGGTTGCTATCAGTGTATAATTGCTCTATTTGCAGGAAAATGATGCCATGAAGTGGTTAAGGTCAAATTGGAGTGAAATTGAGCAAAA
>ML258364.1:21545-53036 GCA_005239495.1 Nicotiana undulata | reverse complement strand
TTATATCAAGAGTAACACCATTAAATCAATTGATGAAATTCATAATTCTTATCTGAACAATATATACATTTTAACTCAAAGCTATCATAGCTTCATTTCATCATATATCGGCAAATAACTTGTACAAGGCATCAGATAATATCAAACAAACAGCTAGAACATGCTCGTGGGTCCTACGGCTACCCAACATACAATATAGATGCCACGTACGGACTCTCGCCACGTGGTACGTACGCAGCCCCCTCAACAATCACAATTAGAGACAAGGAGCCTAGGGGACATTTCCCCCTTACAAAGTTTGGAAATGAGACTCACCTGGACAAGTACTCCTTCGGTCAACGGACCAATCAACAAGATGCACGAATCCTCCGAATTACCTTCGATAACTCGCAACTAGCCAAACACATAATTATATCAATTTAGGAGGAATCGAGGAGGATTTATCAAAGATTTCCCTTAAAACACATTATTGACGTACTTGGAATATTCAACTCCGAGCCTCGGCGTCCGGAAAATTACGATTCTTGAAGAAATGCGCTATACGTCGCCTAAGGATCAAGATTAACTAAATTAATCATCCTATAATAGCCCAAAAATCAGAAATTCAATTTTCTCAAAACCCTCTATTTTTCCCAAGCCTTCCCATGGATTTTTTCTTTAAATTTTGGAAGTGGAAATTCCTCAAGAATCGAAGTTATAAACATGCGGGAAGCCAAAGAATTACTTACCTGAGTAAATGACTTGCTAACACTGATTTGGAGCTCTTGGGGGTCTTAACAATGGAGGAAAAACGAGTTTGGGAAGAAAAATAACGAAATAGGCCTTTTATAGAACTGGTCAGCAGTTTCCGCCCCTGTGATCCTTGGATCGCAAGTGCGGACTCGCACCTGCGGAAAAAGGGTCGCACCTGCGATGGGCCTGGGCCCTGGGGGGTTCTCGCTCTTGCGGACTCGCACTTGCGTGAAATTGGTCGCGCCTGCGATGGGCCTGGGCCCTGGGGGTTCTCGCTCTTGCGGACTTTTTGTCCTCTCCTGCGGAGCCGCGCCAGTGAGAGGAAGGCAGCTCCTGCGGCAGGAGCCGCACCTGCGATTGATTGGCCGCTGGTGCGAGCCTCGCGCCTGCGGCTCATGGACCGCAGGGGCGGTCACACCAAAAAATTCCCACCAGCTATGAAATTGCTGTTTTTTGACCTCGCTTGGGGTATGGGAGACCCCTGGGCCCACCCGAGCCCTCGATAAATTACACCAACCAATCCCAAATCATATGACGGACTCGCTCGAGCTCCCAGAACACTAAAAACATCATCCAAACTAGGAATCACTCTCCAAAACCCCTTAGTTCCAAACTTAAGATTTCAAGAAAATTCAAATGGCTCACCAATGTGCTGAACGAGTCTATACTGCTCGGAATGACCCCAAATTTTGTGGACAAGTCATAAATGAATATACAGAACTATTGCCAGTTCCGGAATTCCATTTGGACCCTGATATCAAAAGGTCCAATTCCAGGCTGAATTCTAAATCTCATGAAATCCTGAATTCCAATTCAGGTGCCGAAATACTCCCGGGTAATCAGAAACCCGAGGCGAACACACTCCCAAGTCCTAAATCATCGTCCGGAGCTGCTGGAGCTGTCAGAACTCGATTCTGAGGTCCTTTGCTCAAAATGCTGCTCGGAACAAAAATTAGCCAAATAGGCTAGCCTTCAGGAACCAAGTGTTCCTGAACTGGCCAAATCACTTCTGAATCTCGAACTACTTGCCCACACAAATCATAAGGCACGAGTAGCCGCTATGGAAAGAGTCATTTACGAGAACGGAGTCCCAACACACAAAATGACCGGCTGGGTCGTTACAATAAGACCCCAAGCCCATAGGAAACACCAACACTGAGGCTGCAGTCAAAGAAGTCTTGAGCTTTTGAAATATTGCTTCACACTCCTCGGTCCATATGGAAGGAGAAACTTTCTAAGTTAATCTGGTCATAGGTGCAACAATAGATGAGAATCCCTCTACGAAATGACGATAATACCCGGCTAAACAAAGGACACTCTGGATCACAGTAGCTGAAGACGGTTTGGGCCAACTCTACACATCCTCAATCTTCTTCGGATCTACATTGATCCCCTCACTTGACACCACATAACACAAAAAATCCACCAAATCAAGCAAGAATTCACACTTTGAGAACTTTACATATAACTTTTTCTCTCATGTTCTGGAGCACGATTCTCAAATGTTTCTCATGATCTTCCCGGCTGCAAAAGTATACCAAGATGTTGTCAATAAACACAATGACGAATGAATCAAGATAAGGATGGAATACACTATTCATCAGGTGCATAAATGTTGTTGGGGCGTTGGCCAGCCTAAATGACATCACAAGGAACTCTTAGTGACCACACTGAGTCCTAAAGGAAGTCTTTGGAATACTCAGATCTCAAATCTTCTGCTGATGATAACCTGAACACAAATCAATCTTGGAGAACACTCTAGAAGCCTGTAGCTGATCAAATAGGTCATCAATGCGTGGCGATGGATACTTGCTCTTCATGGTAACTCACGACCTAATTTTCCCTCCAAACGGGTTCGTGACGGCACCTAGTCTAGACGAATAGGTAAGCCTAAACATTCAAGTGAATTAAGAGTACGCGAGGCAAAAAAGAGGAAAATAACATAAAACAATACTAATACTCAATGTTGATCGGCATTTACAGCTTACTACGTCCCAGACCCGAAATATCTACAACATCACAAGCTAAACTCTATGGCTCAATGTACAAAACTGGAAATGAAAGTGTAGTCTCATAGACGAACTATAACTATGCTAAGATAGGAGGGGGACTCGGAAGCTCTGCGGATGCTGTAGAAATACCTCAAAGTCTCCCAAAGATCTGCTACTCTACTAACTCCGGAACAGTGCGCCGGTACCTGGATCTGCACATGGGAAAAACATGCGCAGAAGGGCGTGAGTATTCAACATTCGGTACCCAATAAGTGCCAAGCCTAACCCCAATCAAGTAGTGACGAGGTAAGGTTGCGACTCTACTGAGTTTGCAAAAATAAACAAATATAATTAACAGTTAAGTAAAGCAGTAATAATTAACGGTAAGTAAAGGGAACCGGAAAGAACGAATGTATTAAATCTCAGTTCCGCACAGCATATAAATCATTAGATAGTCGTGCAATGCAATGCAGGGGAAAGTCTCGGGTCTCAGCCCGCAGTCCCAATGTAAATATGCAATGCAAGGGAAAGTCTCAAGTCTCGGCCCGCAGTCCCAATGTAAATATGTGATGCGATGCAGGAGAAAGTCTCAGGTCTCAGCCCGCAGTCCCAATGTAAATATGCAATTCAATGCAAGGGAAAGTCTCAGGTCATAGCCCGCAGTCCCAATGTAAATATGCAATACAATGCAAGGGAAAAACTCAGGTCATAGCCCGCATACCCAATGTAAATATGCAATACAATGCAAGGGAAAGTCTCATTTCATAGCCCGCAGTCCCAATGTAAATATGTAATGCGAGACGTATTTCAGACATATCGTAATTAAAAAGTTTAGGAAAAATAGTTGGCAAATATAGAGTAAAGTACTTAAACCAGTTTCAAATAATAGTAACGAGTGGAAAACCAGGTAAAATTGTTTGACTTGATAAAATCTTAAGTCACTACTCAGTTAAACCAATAACGGGAATAATAGGAATTGAAGATGAAGTATGTCATAGAAGGAAACAATGGATCTAGTGAAAATATCCCGTGCACATACTCATCACCTCATGCACACTGGGTTTTATATCAAAAATCAGTTATAAATGCCTAAGGGAAATTCCCCAACACAAAATTAGGCAAGCCACTTACCTCGACTGTGCTAATCAACGAATAATCACGCTCTTGCTACGAGTATCCAACTTCGGGTGGCCCAAATCTATTCAATTCGATTGCATAAGGTAAATATCATTTCAAGAAATCACAATAACTAATTAATTCGAAGCTAATACGCGAAATTAAGAATTTTGACCAAAACGCCCCTCGGGCCCACGTCTCGGAATCGGATAAAGTTATATTTTTCCGAACACCCATTCACTCACGAACTCACTCGAACAAGAATCATCGAAATCCGATGTCAAAAACTCCCTAAATTCTCAAATTTTTGGTTGGAGGAGTTTCATCAAGTTTCCATGGTTTTTCACCCATTTTTGTTAATTAGATTAAGGAAAACGATGTGGGTTAATGGTCTAACAATGAATTAGGATTAGAAAACATTACCTATGATCCTTTTCTTCAAAACCCACTGAAAATCGCCAATTCCCGAGCTCTGAAACGATTTTAGACTTATGAATTTCAAACCCTCGGATTTTGGAATAAACAACACCGGGATCTCGCACCTGCGGTCCCCTTAACCGCACTTGCGGAAAATTCTATCGCAGGTGCGGGTATCACTTAAGATCACATGGGGCCGCACTTGCGGTCGTTTGGTCACACCTGTGGTCCCGTTAAGCATCCGAAACAACCCCGAGGCCCCTGGGACCTCAACCAAACTTACCAACTGACCTAAATACCTTATTCAAACTTGGTCGGGCCTTAAAAACACATCCCATAACATCAAAACCATCAATTATGCATAGATTCAAGCCTAAGAACTTATGAATTTTCAAGAATTCACACTTGACGCTAAAACACGTCAAAACTCGTCCGAATGACATCAAATTTTGCACACAGGTCATAAATGACATTCCGGATCTGCTGTCGCTTTCGGAATTCCATTCCGAGTCCGATATCAAAATCTCACCTATCGGCCGAAATCGCCAAAATTCAACTTTCGCCAATTCAAGCCTAAATCTACACCCGACCTCGAAAACACATTCCAAACATGCTCCTAACCCCGAAATCACTCAACGGAGCTAACGGAGTCAACGAAATTCCGTTCTAAATCCGTCCTCACACAACTCTAGCTACGACCCAATTTCTAAGGTTAAGATTCACCTTAATTAAAGGACTATATGTCAAAAATCACTCTGAATTTCACCGCTCGACGCTCTGACAAGTTCCATTAACATAATAAGGCATGTGAGAAGTAGTTATTAGGGGATCGGGGCGCTAACTCTCAAAACGACTGACCGAGTCGTTACATTCTCCCCCTCTTAAGAAAATCATTCGTCCTCGAATGAGTATAGATACATACCTGAAGCTGTGATATCTTGCTCGGTCTCCCAAGTCGCCTCCTCAACCAGATGACCCTTCCACTGAACTTTGACTGAGGCAATATTCTTCGACCTGAGCTTTCTGACCTGCCTATCCAAAATGGCCACAGGCTCCCCAACATATGATAGATCCTTGTCCAACTAGACTGAGCTGAAATCCAAAACATGGGTCGGGTCCCCGTGATACTTCCGGAGCATGGAAACGTGGAATACCGGTTGAACACCAGCTAGGTTGGGAGGCAAGGCCAACTCATAAGCAACCTCCGAAACCAGCCGCAACACCTCAAAAGGGCTAATGTACCTCAGACTCATCTTACCCTTCTTCCCAAATCTCATGATACTTTTCATAGGCGACACCCGAAGCAAAACCCGATCACGTACCATAAATGCCAAAATGAACTCTCCGGTCCGCATAGCTCTTCTGTCTGGACTGGGCTGTGCGAAGTCTCTCATGGATCACCTTCACCTTGTCCAGGGAATCCTGGACCAAATCTGTACCCAGTAATCGGTCCTCTCTCGGCTCAAACCATCCCACTGGAGATCTGCACCGCCTACCGTACAGAGCCTCAAACGGCGCCATCTGAATGTTGGACTAGTAACTGTTGTTATAAGAAAACTCTGCAAGAGGCAAGTATCTATCCCATGACCCTCCGAAATCCATCACGCAAGCACGAAGCATATCCTCCAGAATCTGAATCGTGCGCTTGGACTGCCCGTCCGACTGGGGGTTAAATGTTGTACTGAGGTCAATCTAGGTACCCAACTCACTATAAAAGGCTCTCCAGAAGTGCGAGGTGAACTGAGGACCTCGATCTAATATAATAGATACCGGTACACCGTGCAACCAGACTATCTCCCGAATGTAGATCTGGGCCAACCTCTCAGAAGAATATGTAGTCAACACTGGAATGCAGTGGCTGATTTGGTCAGCCGGTCCACAATCACCCAAATAGTATCATGCTTCCCCAAAGTCCAAGGAAGTCCAACCACAAAGTCCTTGGTGATTCGCTCACACTTCCATCCTAGAAGCCTAATCTGCTGAAGTAATCCTCCCGGTCTCTGATGCTCACATTTGACTTGCTGACAGTTGAGACACTTGGCTACAAACTCCGATATATCCTTCTTCATCCTCCGCCACCAATAGTGCTGTCTCAGATCCTGGTACATCTTCGCGGTACTCGGATAGATGGAATACCGCGAGCTATGGGACTCCTCAAGAATCAACTCCCGAAGTCCATCTACGTTGGGCACACAGATACGACCCTGCATCCTCATCACACCATCATCATCTATGGTCACATCCCTGGCATCACCCTGCCAGACTCTATCCTGAAGAGCCCGAAGGTTGGGATCATCATACTGGCGCTCCCGAATGTGGTCATAAAGAGAAGATCGAGCAACAATGCAAGCAAATACCCGGTGAGGCTCAGAAAGATCCAGCCTCACGAACTGACTGGCTAGGGACTGAACATCCAAGGCTAAGGGCCTCTCCACTGCACGAAGATATGCCAAACTACCCAAACTCTCCCCCTGACGACTCAAGGCGTCGGCCACCACATTGGCCTTCCCCGGGTGGTATAATATAGTGATGTCATAATCCATGAGCAACTCCAACCACCTACGCTGGCGCAAATTGAGATCCTTTTGCCTGAATATGTGCTGCAAACTCCGGTGATCCGTGAATACCTCACAGGGAACACCATATAAATAATGACGCCATATCTCCAAGGCGTGAACAATCACTACCAACTCGAGATCATGCACATGGTAGTTTCTCTCATGTACTTCAACTGTCTGGACGCGTAGGCAATCACCCTACCGTCCTGCATCAACACTGCTCTTAGGCCAATCCTCGAGGCATCACAATAGACTGTATAGGACCCCGAACCTGCAGGTAATAACAACACTGGAGTTGTAGTCAGGGCTGTCGTGAGCTTCTGAATTCTCTTCTCACACTCCTCATTCCATATAAAAGGCGCACCATTCTGGGTCAATCTGGTCATGGGCGCTGAAATGGATGAAAATCTCTCTAAAAAATGATGATAATACCCGGCCAAACTGAGGAAACTACGGATCTCAGTAGCTGAAGACGGTTTGGGCTAACTCTACACCGCCTCCACCTTCTTCAGATCTACCTTGATCCCATCCGAAGACACTACATGGCCTAGGAATGCCACAGAATAAAGCTAAAATTCACACTTAGAGAATTTGGCATACAACTTCTTCTCTCTCAAGGTCTGAAGCACGATCCTCAAGTGCTGATCATGGTCCTCTCGGGACTCAGAATATACCAGGATGTCGTCAATGAATACGATGACGAAAATATCAAGATACGCCCAAAATACACTTTGCATCAGGTGCATGAAGGCTACTGGGGCATTGGTCAGCCCAAATGACATAACAAGGAACTCATAGTGGCCATATCTGGTCCTGAATGCAGTCTTCAGGATATCCGGCTCCCGAATCTTCAACTGATGATAACCCGAATGAAGATCAATCTTGGAGAACACCCTAGCACCCTGTAACTGGTCAAATAAATCATCAATGCGGGGAAATGAGTACCTGTTCTTCACTGTCACCTTATTCAGCTGCCGGTAGTCGATGCACATACGCATCGAACCATCCTTTTTCTTCACAAATAATGCCGGAGCACCCCAAGGTGATACACTGGGCCTGATGAAACCTTTGTCAAGTAACTCCTGCAACTGCTCCTTCAACTCCTTTAACTCAGGGGGAGCCATGCGATAGGGAGGAAAGGAAATGGTTGAGTGCCCGGCAACAAATCAATGCCAAAATCAATGTCTCTGTCGGGCGGCATACCCGGAAGATCAGATGTAAAAACATTAGGATAGTCCCTCACAACTGAGACTGACTCAACTGTAGAGGTCTTAGTACTAACATCCCTCACATAAGCCAAATATGCGTCGCACCCCTTTGTAACCATCCGCTGGGCCTTAAAAAAAGAAATGACTCGACGAGGAGTATACTCTAATGAACCTCTCCACTCCAACCTTGGCAATCCTGGCATAGCCAGCGTCACGGTCTTGGCGTGACAATCAAGAATAACGTAGTGGGGATATAACCAGTCCATACCCAATATGACATCGAAGTCTACCATGCTAAGTAATAGTAAATCAGCCTTGGTCTCAAAACCACTAAAAGAAATAAAGCACGATTGATACACACGGTCTACAACAAGAAAGTCTCCCACTGGAGTAGAAACATATACGAGGGAACACAAAGAATCCCGAAATATCCCCAAATGTGAAGCAAAGTAAGAAGACACATATGAATATATAGACCCTTGGTCAAATAATATCAAGGCATCCCTATGACAGACGGGGACGATACCTGTAATAACTGAATATGAAGCAATAGCCTCGGATTGGGCTGAAAGGGCATAGTATCTGGCTGGACCTCCCCCTCTAGAACGACCTCGGCCTCCCCGACCTCCACCTCGAGCTGCCTGAGATGGTGGGGTAGCACCTGGGGCTGGAAGTATAGCTGGGGGACCTTGTGGAAGACGTGGAACCTGATATGACTGAGGTGGTGCACCCCTCCTAGCTCTGGGGCAATCTCTGATCATATGACGAGGGTCACCACACCCAAAACAACCCCTCTAAGGGCGTGGCGGCTGCTGGTGGATCTAAACTGGCCTGCTGCACTGACCAGTAATAGCACCTCGAGCTGAAGGCACCCTAGATACTGGTGGTGCATAATAAGGCTCCTGAGGTCTAGAAGGAGCTGGAATACCGCTGGCTATTGGAAGAGCTGAATGAATGGGGCGACTCACAAAACCCCTACCAAAGCGTGTAGCAGGTGCACGAACTCCTGAAAAGTGACCCATCTCTCGAGACAACTTGGCCTCTCTCTCCTCCCTGTCCCGGGCTAACATACTCTCAATCCTCCGGGCAATGCTCACGGCCTGCTGGTAAGTGATATCTGTATCTAGCTCTATGGCCATGCTAGTCTGAATACTGGGATGGAGCCCCTCAATGAAACGACAAACTCTCTCTCTGACGGTGGAAACCAAAGTTGGGGCATGGCGAGCCAAATCATTGTATCGAACTGCGTACTCTAACACAGTCATAGTACCCAGGCGTAACTGCTCAAACTCTGCACGCCAAGCATCCCTGAAGCTCTGAGGGACAAACTCAAGAAGGAACATCTCTGAGAACTAAGCCCAAGTAAGTGAAGCTGCCTCGTCCGGACTGCTCAACTCAAAAACACACCACCACTGATAAGCTGCTCCCCTCAGCTGGAAAGCAATGAATGAGACCCCACTCGTCTCCACGATACCCATAGTGCGGAGAATGCGATGACAGTCCTCAAGAAAACCCAGAGCGTCATGTGAAGCCAATCCGCTGAACTCAGGTGGGTGGTACTTCTTGTACCTCTCAAGATGGAGCTGCTCGGACTCAAATGCAGCTGCTCTAGCCTCATGCTAAACTGGAGCTGCTGGAGGCATAGGGATATACTCTGGAACCTGCCCCATGTGAACCCTCTACTCAGGAGTACGGGCTGCGGGAGCCTATGTCCCTCCCCCGGCCTGGAAAATATAGAGTAAAGTACTTAAACCAATTTCAAATAATAGTAACGAGTGAAAAACCAGGTAAAATTGTTTGACTTGATAAAATCTTAAGTCACTACTCAGTTAAACCAATAACGGGAATAATAGGAATTGAAGATGAAGTATGTCATAGAAGGAAACAATGGAATTAGTGAACATATCCCGTGCACGTACTCGTCACCTCACGTACACGGGGTTTTATATAAAAAATCAGTAAATTCCTAATGGAAATTCCCCAACACAGAATTAGGCAAGCCACTTACCTCGACTGTGCTAATCAACCAATAATCACGCTCTTGCCACGAGTATCCAACTCCTGGTGGCCCAAATCTATTTAATTCGATTGCATAAGGTAAATATCATTTCAAGAAATCACAATAACTAATTAATTTAAAGCTAATACGCAAAATTAGGTATTTTGACCAAAACGCCCCTCGGGCCCACGTCTCGGAATCGGATAAAGTTATATTTTTCCGGAAACCCATTCACTCACGAACTCACTCGAACAAGAATCATCGAAATCCGATGTCAAAAATTCCCTAAATTCTCGGATTTTTTGTTGGGGGAGTTTCATCAAGTTTCCATGGTGTTTCACCCATTTTTGTTAATTAAATTAAGGAAAACGATGTGAGTTAATGGTCTAAAAATTAATTAGGATTAGAAAACGTTACCTATGATCCTTCTCTTCAAAACCCACTGAAAATTGCCAATTCCCGAGCTCTCAAACGATTGACACATGAATTTCAAACCCTCGGATTTTGGAATAAACAACACAGGGATCTCACACCTACTGTCCCTTTAACCGCACCTGCGGAAAATTCTATCGCAAGTGCGGGTATCACTTAAGATCATCTGGGTCCGCACCTGCGGTCGTTTGGTCTCACCTGTGGTCCCGCTCCTGCGGAACCCAAGTCGCACCTGCGGACTCTGGCCACCCCACTCAACAACCGCACCTGCGACCAGGCCGACTGCACCTACGGAAAAAACCTCGGAGGTGCAAAACACCAGAAGAAAGCCTGGTTCAATAATTTTGTTAAGTTTCCAACTCTCCCGTTAAGCATCCGAAACAACCCTGACGACCCCGGGACCTCAACCAAACTTACCAACTGACCCGAATACCTTATTCAAACTTGGTCGGGCCTTAAAAACACATCCCATAACATCAAAATAATCAATTATGCATAGATTCAAGCCTAAGAACTTAGAAATTTTCAAGAATTCACACTCGACGCCGAAACACGTCAAAACTCGTCCGAATGACCTCAAATTTTGCACACAGGTCATAGATGACATTCTGGACCTGCTTTCGCTTTCGGAATTCCATTCCGAGTCTGATATCAAAATCTCACCTATCGGCCGAAATCGCCGAAATTCTATCTTTCGCCAATTCAAGCCTAAATCTACACCCGACCTCGAAAACACATTCCAAACATGCTCCTAAGCCCGAAATCACTCAACGAAGCTAACAAATTTGATAGAATTCCGTTCCGGATCCGTCCTCACATAACTCTAGTTACGGCCCAATTTCTAAGGTTAAAATTCACCTTAAAGGACTATATGACCAAAATCACTCTGAATATCACTGCTCGACGCTCCGACAAGTTCCATTAACATAATAAGGCATGGGAGAAGCAGTTATTAGGGGATTAGGGCACTAACTCTCAAAATGACCGATCGGGTCGTTACAGTAACTTTGTTCATTTAACAGTAATCAATACATATGCGCATAGAACCATCCTTCTTCTTCACAGACAAGACCGAAGGACCCCACACTGACACACTAGGCCGAATAAATCCCTTATCAAGAAACTCTTACAACTGCTCCTTTAACTCCTTCACCTCTGCTATGGCCATGCAATATGGTGGAATAGAAATGGGATGAGTTCCTGACAACTAGTCAATACCAAAATCGATATTCATGTCATGCAGTGTGCCCGAAAGATATGATGGAACTATATCTGTAAAGTCTCTCACTACCAAAACTGACTCAACGGTATGAGTATCAACAATGATATATCACACAAAGGCTAGATAAGAATTACACCCTTTCTCAACCATCTGTTGGGCCTTTAGAAATGAGATAACTCTGCTAGGAACATAATCTAATGCACCCTTCCACTCTAACCGTGGTAAACATAGCATAGCCAACACCACAGTCTTGGCATGAAAATTAAGAATAGAATGATAGGGATACAACCAGTCCATGTCCAAGATAACATCAAAGTACCATACTATGTAACAACATATCAACCCTGAACTCAAAACCATCAATAACGACTAAACATGATCGATACACGCGGTCCACAACAATAGAATCTCCCATAGGTGTTGACACATAAACAAGATAACTCAAAGAATCACGAGATACATCCAATTAAAGGGAAAAGTAAGATGACATATATAAATAAGTAGAAACTAGATCAAATAAGACTGACACGTCTCTATGGCAAACAGAAACCATACCTGTAATGGCCGAGTCTGAAGCAACTGCCTCTATCCTACTGAAAAAGCATAGAATTTGGCCCGGCCTCTCTCTCTAGGGCGAACTCTACCCACCCATCCCCCGCCCCTAGTTGGCTGAGCGGGTGGAGTGGCAACTAGGGCAGCAATCATGGCCTGAGAAGTCTAAGGACCTAACTGAATCTGTGGAGCCTGAGTAGTTTTAGAAGGTGCATCCCATCTGAGTCTGGGGCAGTGTCTGACCATGTGGAGGGTATCACCACACTCAAAACAAGCTCTCGGTGGGCTTGGCAGCTGGGACTGGCTCACGCCTGTTCGGGTGGACTGATCGTTGAAGGCACCCCATGTAGGAGGTTCACTAGAAAATGGCTGAGCAAAGTTTGGAACATGAGACCTCGATACAACCGGAGCACCACTAGAAGCTCTAAGTGCTGAATGAACTGGATAGCTCACATAACCCCTACCATCACTGTCTATAGCTACAGCGTGACCACCACTAAATCCTCCCGTACCATGAGACCTCTTAGCCTCCCTATCATCTCTATCACGGTCTCGCATACCCTCCAACCTCCGTGCAATCTCAACCACATGCTGATACGGAGTGTCTGACTCCAACTCCTATCCATGTTGAATCTAATACTCTAGTTGAGCCCCTCTATGAGTCGACGAACTTGCTCTCTGGAAAAATTACTGAATCGGACAACATACTCTAATACTGTTATAGTACCCTAGCGCAGCCGCATAACTCTGTGCGCCAAGCATCCTGAAGGATCTTAAGAACAAACTCTCTCAAGCAAAATCTGAAAATCAATCCCATGAAAGTGAAGCTGCCTTGACTGGGCTACCCATCTCGTACACCCGCCACCACTAATGTGCCGATCCCTTTAGCTAGGATGTAAAACAAATAAACCTCACTCATCTCCATAATGCCCGTATTGCGGAGAATACGACGAAACTCGTCAAGATAACCATGTGCATCCTCTGAATCTAAACATTTGAAAGTATAAGGGTGGTACTTCACGAACCTCTCGAGTCTAAGCTCTTGCTCTTTAGACGCTGCGACCCTAATCACAGGCTGAACCGGGAGCAACAGGTTGTACTGTTATAACCTCTAGGACCTGATCTGTAATGACCCGAACGATTGTTTTGAGCATTTGCACTTCGCTTGGTAGTTTGGGGGCATGATTAGATGCGTATGATGTATTCGGACTTGTGTTCAATATTTGAGTTCATTTCAAGTTGATTTGATATGTTTCGATGCAGGTTTTTGGAAGTGGAAAGTTCATCAAGTTTTATTTGAGATGTGTTTCATCGTTCAATGTTGTTATGCATGACTTGAGACCTCGAGTAAGTCAATGTTATGTTATGAGACTTGTTGGTATATTCTCACAGGGTCCCGATGGGCTCGAGTGAGTTTCAGATAGGTTTGGGTAGTGTTGTGCTCGTTTTTCTTATGTTTCGATGTTGTTTCTTCAAGCATAAATGATATCATATTGAACAAATGAGCTTAGATTTCTGTTTTGATTGAATCCTTATCCGTATCGTAATTACAGACCCGTAGAAAAAAGAATCGTCGAATTTGGACATCGTATGAGGATTTTATGGCCATTTTATTAAGAATTGGGTTGCCAGATTTTTCAGATTAATTACGATATTGCAACTGGCTTCGTATTTAAAAATTTGCACATTTTCAAATATTGAACCAACATATTTCCTTCATTATAAGGTCCGATTGAGTGATTCAAAAGCCTATCTTGACTGAAATTTTACAAGGAATCCATTGGAGGCATCAAAAGCAAGTTTTGGGATCATTTGACACGCAAAACGAGGCAGAACAGCTGGGCAAAAGTACTTAATAAAGGTGATTTTCACCATATGGATTGGGGTAAGTATTTTATACTCGATTTTGGTTGTATTTCATGAATCCATCTTGTTTTGGGCATCTGATTGATGATTCCAAAGTGAAATTTTGGGGGTTGTCTAAAATTTCGTAAAGTGAATTTTGAGTTTTGAACATCGATTTGGAGTTGGATTTGATTTAAACTAATGTGGTTGGACTAATAATTGAATGTGTTTTTTGATATAATGAGTTTTGTCGGGTTCCGAGGCGCGAGCCCGGGTTGGGCTTTTGTGTCGATTTTGGGCTTTTGATTAAAGATTTGATCTTTTTCGATTGGGATTGGCTCCTTTAGCATTGTTTGATGTATTTGAGTTTTTTTTTATTAGTTTCGAGCCATTCAGAGGTTGGAACGCGCGAGATGGCATTTTTGGAAAATCGCTTGGCTTGCTCGTTGTTGGAATTAGCTTGTTCAAGGTAAGTAACTCTTCTAAACTTAGTGCTGAGTGTATGAAACCCCGGATTACGTGTTATGTGATTTGTATTGAGGTGACGCACATGATAGGTGACAGACGTGTGGGCGTACACCTTGTGAATTGTGACTATGTTGTTTCCTTGGCGATGTATAGTGGCCCTATGTTGTTGTTATTTGTGTTTTCACCATGTGATAAAGTAATTGAGATGTCAATCATGGTAAATATCATGTTAGGCTTTATGCCGATGTTGTTGGGACCCATAGTTGTCATTTCATACTGTCATCTCACCGATTTTACTGATATGTTCGTACTCAGTCATATCCGTGCATTCATTTCATATCACAGTCTGTTATTAATTGATACATAATATTATTGTTGTCGGTCTAGTTTCATGACATTGAGCGTTCGAGAGACTGGAGAGATTGATGTCTAAGTGAGCCGATGGCCTGATGGTGAGGATGTTTATGAGATCGGGCTACAGGCCGCAACATGTTTTATTGATTTATTCCATGATTGGCTTGTTATAGCGCTTGGGCTGAAGGAGCCCCTCCGGAGTCTGTACATACCCTCGTGAGCAGAGGTACCTACTGAGTGTGAGTGTTGAGTGCCGAGTGACGATTGATTGGGAGGACTGAGTGAATGTGAGGACTGAGTGACTGTGATACTCTGAGAGCATGCATATGGTTTTATCACTAAGTTGCATCACATTTGATATGCAAACTTGACATACATGCATAAAGATGCATTTTTCCTCATGTTGTACGTTATCACGTCATTCATGACTTCTTATACATATTGAATATAGGCATGAAAATTTACTTTCCTCATGCTATCTGAAAATAAAACATTTATCTAATGAATAGTTTTTTGGGAAAATTACAGTTCTTAAGGAAGATTACAGTTTTCAACTAACTAATATTTTGGAAAATTTACGATAAAAGACTTGGTTTTTTTTCAATATTATATTTGAAAAGCGGAACTACTTTGGGAAACTATGAAAAGGCTGAGCATTTTATCTCTGAGCTACTTCATTATTTAATTTCTTTACATTGTTACAAACTACTATTGGTTATTGGTGTTGGACCCGACCTATATTCCATCTCGTCACTACTTTCAACCTACGGTTGGGTTTGTTACTTATTCAGTACACGGGGTCGGTTGTACTGATAATACACTTTTTCACATTGCGTGCAGATGTTGGCTACCGTTGTTGATGTGTTCGATGGTTACTGGATTTGAAGAGGTACCTGTGTCCTTGTGGTAACTTCCTCTTTTGTTCGGGGTAGCCTTAGATTCTAAACTCTATTTATGTATTTTCAACCATATGATGTATTAATGCATTACAATTTTGTAAATTCTATTCGTAGACACTCATGATTTGTATTACGAGTCCTTGGGAAAGGTTTAAGATTTAGATAATTCCTTTGTTTCATAGTCTTATTAATATTATTGACATTGGGCAGTTATTAGTTGGATTACCTAGCGGGTTGGGATAGGTGCCATCACGACTAGCGAATTTGGGGTTGTGACAGATTGGTATCAAAGCTCTAGGTTTATAGGTCTACAAGTCATGAGCAAGTGTCTAGTAGAGTCTTGTGGATCGGTATGATGACGTCAATACATATCTTCGAGAGGCTACTGGACATTTAGGATATACTTCTCATATTTATTTCATTGTCGTGCGACATTGATTTAGCTTGAAGCGTAACTCTTTGAATTCCTTCCACGCATTTAGGTGCACATATGAGCGCTCGATATTAGTTGTGTATCAACGGCTTGTGATTCCATGGATGAGGTGCGAGATGTGATTTTAATGTGCTGATGAAGGGCCAATATGGAGGACTTGAGGCCGGATTTTGTCGGTGGCCTGAGCACGGAGATTTTGATTGTATGAGCACGCGCGTTTTGGACTTATATGTCTGTTGGTGTCCCTATTAGTGGGGTTGGTGATTTGATGAATATCTAGTGAGTATGATTTGACTGCGAGATCATGTTCAGATTTATCGAATGTGACGAGAAGGGTTTACTTGAGATGTAGAAAGGACTATTGGGTGTTTGATTTCTATCTTGATTTGTAATATGTCCTCGAGTTACAGGTGTGTTGAAATATATCTCATGTTGTTTAGTTATGGGGTGAAGTAGATCTTTATGTCGTGTTAAGAGTTCTGACTCACGAAGATCTGATGATTGCGAAGTAGTTGTGACTGTGGAGGGGTATAGAAAGATGTCAGTTTGAGGCCAAGTAGGTGGGTTATCTCCTGTGGGGTGTCCTGAGGTGGTGTGATCCCTATGTTATTTAGCAGCGGGTCCTTTTTTACCAGTGAATTATATGTGTTACAATTTGAGTTCGGGTTGCTTATGAGAGTTGCCGTGACTGCTACAAGGACGAATGTGGGATTTGCAGATGATTCGAGATATCAGATGGTTTGTGTTATATGAACTTATGAAGGATTCAGTTGAATCTCACTATGGTATTATGGAAGCAATAGAGTATGGGAATTGTGAATTATTGTGTGTCTTAATCTATGGCTTTGAGCTAAGTGGGGGAGTCTGCTATTGATAAGTTGACTGCACGATTATGTGTTGTATTGGTTTCAGATTAAGGTATACTAGTGAATCAGTTATGACTTGCAGAGGTGGAGTTTGAGAATGACTCGAGTAAGGAAATTTCTAGATACGGGTTCTATTAGACTCTATGGGTATATAGGTGTCATGGTATGATTGAGTCGTTAGCCATGAAGGATATAGTGTGCATGGAGTGGGAATTGCTCGATTGCTTAGGAGTGTGGGTTACTCCCATGGGTGATACTGGGGCACAAGTCGTTCGGTCTGTTATTCAGTTTAATTGAGATTTGAGAAGAGTGGATGACTCTCGAGAATGGTTCTAATGGATTCAAGATTTAAATGTACCGATTTGGAATTTTCAAGATTGGTATATGGCTTGAAACTGAGAATTACATTGGATGGTGTTGAGACTTGTGGCATTTTTACACCATGTGGGGATTATGCATTTCAGTATCAAGAGGGTGAAGGAAACAATTAGGTTTGCTTAAGGTCTCTTTAGAGTGTGTGACTTAGATGTGGTGCTTTGGGGTGCTTAAGAGGACGTCAGCGGCTTATGGGCCTTAGGGCGTTGTGGTTTTATTCTAGGGTTTCTAGTGTGGTGAAAGTTTTGGTTAAGGATCGTAGAATTCTAATAAGGGAAGTACCAATTGAAAGGAGATTAGGAGAGGGATTGGAGAACTAGGACAACTTGGTAGTAGGTTGGATCTCCATGGTAATGGATATGATCAGTTCTTTGGGTGCTTATGATGTGGTGGGTTTCTACAGGTGTTTCGTGGCAATGCTATTAGGTTTTTGGTGACCTGCTGATCGCGGCAAAATCCACACTACTATTAAGTAGCGAGGCGGTCGCTGCAATAATATACCCAACTAAGGTCGGGATCTAATCCACAGGGAGTTTATACATGGGATTTGGTGTATATCTAAGTGAGTTGCAAGTTTGGATCTTATTACACTTCCACAAACTTGGTTTGTATTCTACTTCTATTTTTACTCTATTGATTTCAAGTAATAAAACTAAGGACAATATTTTTGGTTTTTTCAAATGTTTGAAGGGACTAGGGTCGTAAATTCTACCTAGGTGGTTATCTAACGGGTCGTAATTTACATGGAAAGCTTGATTAGTTGGGTCATAATATAGCTATCACACCCGGGTACTCACTCTCGGTAGTTTGAGTGATTTTGTCCAATTTGGCTTTCTCAAGTCTAATTGGGTATTTTCTCAAATCAAGTGATATTAGCTTAAGTCGGGTATTACTATCTCTAGGTTTAACCATTTAATTGGGGCTATCAATTTCTTGAGTTCACCCCAATTCCTTGTTAGCCAAGTTTTCCTAGACTTAGTCCCTCTTTCTCAAGTAGAGGCTAAGTCATATAGGTATGAATCAATGTTTGTAACTATTAATTCTTGAGTTCTAGCAAGAACTAGGCTAAATATCACTAATCCAATCACAAACAAGCCATAAATCAAACACCCACTAAATACCCACACTAGGGTTGGGTCAACCCCCTAGCTATGGGTTTAGCTACTCATGGAAAGTGCAAAATTAAAGAAGAATTAAAGATAGAATCCATAATATTTTATTAATGAATGAAAATCTATTGTTTAAAGACAAATCTAGTACAAAGTTACCAAAACCAGTAAAGAAATACGAAACAGGTGCTCCTCTAAAACATAACTTAACCTAAAAATGACAAAATGTTCTATTTATACTAAGCCGAAAATATCTGACAAAAATACCCCTGCAGAGGTTGTGCGACCGCATAATTCTTAGTGTGGTAGCACATTTGCTTCTGCGACTGCATAATTATGGTGCGGTACGCATATTTTGAGCTGGTGCTCTTGTTTTTGCTGGACTTCTGCGGACCGCACAATTGTGTGTGCGGCCGCGCTCTTGATTATGTGGCCCCATAAAAATGATGTGGTCCGCACTCCTTGAATTTAGATTTGAACCCATCTATCTGAATCTTCTTTCCTGCAGACTGCACAATTGTGTGTGCGACCTCACATGACATTCTGCGGCGGCCGCAAAATTTTGGTGCGGTCCGCACTCATTCATTTTTCCCAAATTCCAACTCTCTTAACCTCGTCTATTGCGTTCAGCATAATATTGAGTGCGACCGCACATAAACTTTTGTGATCCGCACCTCATGACTTGCTCAAATTCCAGTCTCTGAACTTTCTTATGCGACTGCATTCAAAATTATGTGGTCCACACAGTTGGCCTTATTGCCCTATTTTGGTTCTTGTTCACTTTTGACTTCTTTATGAGTTGATTTTGAGTCCTTTGGCTCATATTGCAACATTCCTGTAAGCAAGCACATTTCGTTAGTTTTCCAGAATACCTTTAAGCATTTTCGACTTAAAACACAAGTAAAAGAGAGCAAATAAGAGGTCAAAATCCCTACTTATCAACTCCCCCAAACATAAGCTTTTGCTTGTCCTCAAGCAAATAAGGAAATTCCCACCTCCAATAGAAAAAAGGATATTTCGGCTGGCCTAAGGTGAATCAATCATACATCAATTGGGACTAAATATTACCCTCAACACAAATAAACTATCAACAACGCAGTGATTTGACTTTTTGAGTATCATAGTTCTAATGTGACACTAGAGTATCAAAGGTTGACTTTATTCATCAAGGAAGCTCGCTCATTCACGTAGGTCATTGTGGATCCCAAACTCCTTCTCCTCTACTCTCCATGAGCAAATCTCACTTTAGAATGTAACACTCGAAACAAGGATTGTGTAGAATTTCGGTCATCTCTCTGAAAAGAATGTCACAAGTCCAGCTCTAAGTACCATAAGCTTTCCCCTCATGTAAATCACCTCTAATATAAGCTTACTCAACATGAAATCATATAGGGCTTTTGGGGGATATAATGAAGGCTTTTGTATCAAGGTAGGAATTGTTGGAATATGATGGTTTCATCTTTCCTTAAGCACTCCATTTTCTATTTTCGGCTCCTACTTTCTTGATTCTTTGAGTCATTTTCTTGTTCCTTGGGGGAATTAGAGAGATGTAGCGTCACTATTTCTTGATCATGACATTCATTTTTCTCCTTTTCTATTTATTCCATTCCTTTCATCATTGTTTCCTTTGAATCCCTTCAACTTTCTACCTTATTCACCTTCTTTTTGGCCTTTCTTTCTTTTCTTTGCCTTCCCTTTTATTCATTTCTTTTTCTTCTTTGAACCTTTTATCATTTTCAAATTTCTCGCCTTTCCCCCAAATTTATGCTTTTGTCAAAAAAAAAATTCAAGAATTCTAAGGAAAGATCGAGTGCCAAGAGAGGGTCATTACAAAATGGATAAAGGCTTGTAACGTGGTTATTGAAAGAAAAAGGTATTCGGCTCAAAGGGGTTGACTAGGGATATCACATTGGTAGGCTATGTATGTTTTCAAGTTTAAGATTGGATCAAGGAGAGTCTACAATCGTTTCTCAAGCCGAACTGCACTTAACATTTTGCCTAGATATACATTCGGGGCAAGTTCTAGACTTATTGGCACGAGGACTTGGACTTGCAATTCAATACCTCTCCTCTCAAGCTGCTGGATTACTAAAGAGAATAGAGTCGAGGGCCCACAACAACCCTAGCTAAGATTTATAATCACAAATGGCTCGATTGAACCACTCGATGATTATTTAAGTAAACACAAGAGCATAAAGGTCACAACTAGAGCTATTTTATGCCAACAACTTTGTTTTTAACCATAAGGTCGAAGGTAAATGTGTTAGTACCAAGTGAAGGCTGCTTGAGACACTTTTATTCATTACTACTATATTTACCAAAACATAAAAGAAAAATTACTCAATCCCTTAATAAGGTTATCACACTATCCATCATTGGGAAGAGCCACCCGGTTCACACAAAATCCACCTTTGGAAAGAACCGTGACATTAAGAAAATCAAAGGCTTATTGTTCACACAAAAAGTAAAAAGAAGCTACTAAAGTAAATAAGAAGAAAAACAAACTAAATAAGTTATGAAGTAAACTATATAAGGTAAAATTAATATACAAAACGAAGTAATGTGAATATATACATAAGGGGAATGAATATATTCATCAAATGGGGAAAATAATACATACCAAAGAGAAAATAAAGATAAAGAAAAAATAGTGTAATAGTTATTACGTACCAAATGTCAAAGTCAATCAAAATGGACCACCCCCAAATGAAAATAAGCATTGTCCCCAATGCTAATAAAAAATAAGAACGGGGAAAGGGTAGAGAGTGAAGAGAACTCCCTAAGTGGCCTCTGTCTGCATGGGGTCCTCAACTGTATGGTGTCCTCATCCTGCATGGGGTCCTCAACACCCTCTGCCTCCTCTAGCTGCATATCATCATCTCCTGGATGAGGGACAACTGGGTTACTGAGCATCTGTATCAACTTCTCAGCACTTTGTGTAGTTGTAGCCGGTTCCTCAAACTGGACGGCTACTGCCTCTGATGTCTCTGATACTGTTGCAAGTGTTGGTGGGACTGACTACTCCATGAGAAGGTCCAATGGAAGATCTCCGGCAAATGAAATCTTTTCAACTTGTCCACCGACTCCTTTGATGCCTGAGTCTTCCGCATCTTCTTGACCGGTTTGCCCAAATCCTTGATGACCTTTCCATGCGTAGCTAGAGTCTGTATGATAACCTTCTGGTTGTCCAGAATTTTCTTCAATGTTCCCTTCACTGACTGAGGCACTTGAGGCTCTGTTGGGGCTGATGAATGTGTTGCAAAAACACTGGATATGGCAGTCAGCTTTGTAGTAGCTACCTGCATCCAGTTGTTGAGACTCGCCACTATTTGGAAGACTCGCAGAACAGTCTGAGGGTAGGTAGATGAGGCCAACACTGATAGGCTAGCTGAAGAAGGAGATCCAGAGGATGAACGTGGCATGGCTGCTATTCCGGTGGAAGTACCGGTTGCTGTGGAAGGCTCAGCAACTGAATCAGTAACCACTACCGCTGGCTCTTCAGACTGGCCAGTAGAGGTAGTTGCTTTACCCTTGAACTTAGTGCTGCCAGATCCCTGGAGGTGGTACCATGAAAAAGGCTTTGTTGCCTTCACCTCTACATCATAATGCCTTGACTCCACCCCTTGATCTTTGAAGTACTCTATGAGGAAATTGGGGTAGGGATATGACCTCTCCTCCTTAGGGAACGCTTTGGAAATGTTGTAATACATCAGGGCTCCCACATTTATAGGATACCCGACCATGATGGAAGTCACTAGAACTGAACGGGGAATTCGAAGGATGTTTTCATTGAGGCAAGGATCAATCCGGCTGCACACAAATGTTTGCCACCCTTTGGCTTCAAAGTTTAGGGTGGCTCGGACTATTTGAACCAATGCGGTGAGCCATGGAGGTGTTGTCCATGGGGATGCCAGAATCTCAACTAGCCATGGGCAAACTGCATCACCCATAGCTAGCTTTTCCAAATATTGCACTGCTTCTACTTCCTCAAATCCCACATATTGGTTCAGTGCATGGGCGTCAAAGCGGATTTTCAAATTTCGGACTTTCGTCACCTTGGCACCCTTTTTGATGTGAGCAATGTTGGCATTGAATTCTTTGACTATGTGCTCATTTGGATCTATCACGCTGGAGGTCAATCATTTCCATCCTTTGTGCTCTTGGAATTGTTTGAGGACATTATGGTTGTGTTTTTTAAGTCCTTCGTCAAGAATTGTCGCTCATGAGTGAGCGACCTCTACGACCACCACTCTATGAATTGGGAAAAGGCCTTGGAACTGACAAACCTATCTTCCCATATCTCAGGCCTCCTTGATCTTTCCAACCCTCCCATTGAAGTGTCACCCCCACTCCCTTCGTCTGGGATCTCATCGTCGTCATCCAAATTAATGGGATTAGCTAGATCAGGTGGGGGAGAGGGCTTAGAGGTTTGACTACCCCCCTCCGAACCTTCAGAAGAACTGTAAGAGGAAGTTGTTTCATTAACAAGGCGGAGTCTCCCTGTGAATTATTGTGATTAGGCTTCCGATTGTGCTTGCACGGAGTTACCCTTAGAAGCTTCCCCAGATGGGAGGTACTCACTGGTGTCTGAAGGTTCAGGAGGTCTATTGGCTGTAGCTTTCTTGTTTATGACTTTTTGAACTGACAGTGAAAGGTTGGTTTTGCCTTGACCCCGGCCTCGGGAGGATTCCGCCCTCCCTTTTGAAGTATCTCCTCTACCATGTGATCGAACCATTGTCTGCAACACATAAGTATTATAAATCAGTTAGAATTGGAGCTCGTAATGTATATAGAAGCATGATTAAAATTACAGTACATGATCTCATGAATGTTCAGTGTGGATCGCACACAAATGAGTGTGGCTGCATGCTGCCCAATGCGGACCGCACAAAAATGAGTGCGGCGGCACAACCCCAGGTTCAGACTACTGGGGTATCTAAAGTTGCCTCAGTGCGGACCGCACAAAAATGAGTGCGGCGGCAAAAATCTATTGTGGACCACACAATTTGAGTGTGGCCGCACAATGCCCCAATAGGGTGTCTAAAGTATCAACTGTGCAGACCACACACAATTCAGTGCAGCCTCACAAGTCCATTGAAGACCGCACAAAATTGAATGCGGCCGCATGATGTCCTTATCAAATATGCCATTGACTTAGGGTGTTGCGGTGCACACAAAAATGTGTGCGTCCGCATACCCTAGTGCGGACCGCACAAAAGTGTGTGCGGCGGCATAATTCAAATAATGTAGGCACTGACTTATGAACTCTAAAAGATTTTTCACTAATTAAACATGGCTTTTAGCAATTAGGCATTATTAGCTACTCACCCAAAACCCAATTAACATTTAAAACAATACCCACATGATGCTAAACAAAATGTTATCATCTATTGACAATTTAGGCATGAACATAACCCAAGATTAAAAACACTAAACCAAAGAAAAAGAAAAGTAACAATCTAAAACATTGAAATTAACATACCAGTAATGAATATACAGATGTGATTCACAATTGATGAAATGGGGGATGATTTGGAGTAAAAAGGGTATGCACTGTTCTATTGGTCTCAGAGGTCAAATTTTGTAAAGTGTGAAAAGCATAGAGAAGACCTATTTACACTTTGATATTTCTGGACCACAACTTACCTGAGTGCGGCCGCATAATTTTGGTGCAGTCCACACTCCTTACTTGCTCATTGAAATGGTGATGTCGTCCGTATAAAAATGACTGCGACGCAACTAAGGTCGGGATCGAATCCACAGGGAGTTAATACGGGGATTAGGTGTATATCAAAATGAATTGCAAGTTTTGGCTCTAGTTACACTTCCACAAACTTGGTTGGTATTCTACTTCTATTTTTACTCTACCGATTTCAAGTAATAAAACTAAGGACAATATTTTTGGTTTTAGGGTTTTACAAATGTTTAAAGGGACTAGGATCGTGACTTCTACCTAGGTGGTTATCTAACGGGTCGTAATTTCTAGGGCAAGCTTGATTAGTTGGGGTCGTAATATAGCTATCACACCCAGGTACTCACTTTATACCTCTCGTTAGTTTGAGTGATTTCCCGATTTGGCTTTCTCAAGTCCAATTGTGTATTTTCACAAATCAAGTGATATTATCTCAAGTTGGGTATTGCTATCTCTAGGTTTAGCCCTTTAATTGGGGCTATCAATTTCTTGAGTTCACCTTAATTCCTTGTTATCCAAGCTTTCCTAGACTTAGTCCCTCTTTCTGAAGTAGAGACTAAGTCATATAGGCACGAATCAATGTTTTCAACCATTAATTCTTGATTTCTAGCAAGAACTAGGATAAATGTCACTAACCCAATCTCAAACAAGCCCTAAATCAAACACCCATTAAATACCCGCACTAGGGTTGGGTCACAACCCTAGCTATGGGTTTAGCTACTCATGGAAAGTGCAGAAATTAAAGAAGAATTGAAGATAGAATCCATAATATTTGATTATGGAATAAAAATCTATTGTTTAGAGACAAATCTAGTACAAAGTTACCATAACCAGTAGAGAAATACGAAACAGGTGCTCCTCTAAAACATAAACTTCCCTAAAAATGACAAAATATTCTATTTATACTAAGTTAAAAATATCTGACAAAAATGCCCATGCGGAGGTTGTGCGACCGCATAATTCTGAGTGCGATCCCACACTTGCTTTTGCGGCCGCATAATTATGGTGCGGTCCGCATAATTTGAATTATTTTGCTGGACTTCTATGGGCCGCGCAATTGTGTGTGCGACCATGCTCTTGATTACTTGGCCGCCTAAAAATGATGCGGTCTGCATTCCTTGAATTTGGAATTGAACCCGGATCTCTAAATCTTCATTCAGGCGGACTGCACAATTGTGTGCGCAACCGCACATGACATCTTGCGGCTGCACATATTTGGTACGGTATGCACTCCTTCATTTTGCCCGAATTCCAACTCTCTGAACCTCGTCTATTGCGGTCTGCATAATATTGAGTGCGGCCGCACATAGACTTTTGCGATTCTGCGCTCGCGCCTATTGACTTTCTCAAATTCCAGTCTCTAAACTTTCTTATGCGATCACATTCAGAATTATGTGGTCCACACAGTTTGCCTTTTTGCCCTATTTTGGTTCTTGTTAACTTTTTACTCCTTTATGAGTTGATTTTGATTCCTTTGGCTCAATTTGCAACATTCCTGTAAGCAAGAACATTTCGTTATTTTTAGGGAATACCTTTAAGCATTTTCGACTTAAACACAAGTAAAAGAGAGCAAATAAGAGGTCAAAATCCCTACTTATCACCTCCGTGGCTTAGTTTTGTTAGAGAGATTCAGTTCTGATGGCTTAATTATGTGCAAATAGGGTTCGAAGAGATCTCAATAGTTTCTACCACGGTTCGAGGAGTATATTTCCTACTACCGTGAGGAACATGTGATGTATAGTGATTTTCTCCAGATGAAATCAAATAGAAATTTCATGGCTAATTGAGTATGTAGTTGCTTGTGACTCAGAGTGGTTTGTGAAGTTCTCGTATTTTTCATACGATGGCATGGTATATGCGTTGTGTTTGTCGGTTTGAGATTTGCATGAGCAAGGTCACAATGTATTCTTATGCAGCATGGATGGTTTCAGATGACTAGGTTAATGATATTACTATTTGGTATGGCTTGATGAAAGTATACATTTCAGAAGGGGCAATGTGTTTTGATTTATGGATACTTCATTGGTAATGCGGCACTCACCTGGTTGATCAACTGCTGATATTCGAATTTTGCTATGTGGCACGGAAGAACTATAGAAGTATTCCTCGTGGGATGATGGTGTATGAGAGATGTGTTAGACATTCGAGCGGTGGAGATGGGATCAAATATGGTGATTCGTGTGTTCTATGGATTTGGAGACTTGGAGTTCTTAGGAGCAGATTGTATCATGGTTGTGGATTGTGAAGGCATGGCCGAAGCTAGCTAGATGATAGTATATGTTATGATTCAGTCATTGCGGAACATCAGGGGGTTATTTGTCTATTTATGGGTGACTAGAGTTGATTTGGGGGTCCATTTGTAGGCCCAATTAGGATGTGTATTCTACACTGAGTCGGATTAGTTGGCTCCATACTGCTATTGCTGAGGGATGTTCCATTCAGTTGTTGTTGAGCTTATTCCTGTTCTAAAATGATATGCGAGTTACTCTTCTATGCTACAAGGAGTTGTGAATTGTGGGTTATAAGCACACATGGTGCGGTTCTATTGGGGCCTTATAATGGAACTTGAGCGAGATGAGTATTTGAGTATTGCATGATTGATGGCATATTGGTTATGTTCTTTCGGGGTTTGTATGGCACTGTGTCATTTGCCTCTCCGTGGTTATGGTGATGCACTTTGAGTACTTAATGTCGAATTGCGCGTGGTTATTGATTTTGAGTAGGGTAACTTGAGGTATATGCCATGGATCAGTGTTTGGATGGGGAACGCATTGCAGTGAAATTATGTTGAGATATGAATATTTGTGTTAGATTTGTGTGATGGTCCTACGGGGTGTGATAGATTTTTAGTATTTCTCTGTGGCAGTAGTTGTTAAGCTTGCGTACAGTTCTCTCGTTTGAGTCATTTTTCATGATTGGAGAACATTTGGATTGTTGCTTATTGGTGCACGGATTGCACAAGTTGTGGCTTTAGATTGTGTTGATATGGCATGTCACTAGAATGATTGTGTTTGATGAGATGAGGCCATTGGACCTAGAATGGATACTATCGTAATTGATTACAACATAGTTGGAAGGATAATATCGGAAGTCGACTTAGAAATTGACTATAGTTCTTGTCAAAAGAGGGAGAGTTCCATGACTTGTTCGTTTGATAAGTTGTTATGAGTTTTTGCGTGTTTCTTTCATCATTGGCAGTGTGTAAAGGTTCAGAACAAGATTTTAGTTTATATGAGGTTCGTTACCGGTGTCGAGTTGGTTATCGAGTAGCTAATGCGGTCGAATGTTTTTCCTATGAGTATTTGAGTTGCGTGGTATATCCTGTGATTGTTTCGTGGGTTAGGGTTTTGGATTGATACAGATTTTTCGTACTTATACAGTGTGTACATGCGAAGTTCGGGTCTTGTAGTAATTTCGGATGTTGGAAATTGTATATCGTGGTTTACCAACTAAGGATGGAGTAATGATATTCATTTATATGGTATGGTCGGGCATGGATGAAATAGGGTGACATGGGATCACCCCCAAGTATGTGCATGGTAAAGTTATACGGCGGTTTGATGGCCTTGTGAACAACTATTGGCACGTTCGAGGATGAACGTATGTTTAACTGGGAGAGAATGTAACGACCCGAACGGTCGTTTTGAGCATTTGCACTTTGCTCGGTAGGTTGGGGGAACAAGTAGCTCCGTATGATGTATTAGAACTTGTGTGCAAAATTTGAGTTCATTTTGAGTTGATTTGATATGTTTCGGTGCAAGTTTTTGGAAGTCGAAAGTTCATTAAGTTTAAGTTGAGGTGTGTTTCATCGTTTTGATGTTGTTATGCGTGATTTGAGGCCTCGAGTAAGTCCGTGTTATGTTATGGGACTTGTTAGTATGTTCATACGGGGTCCCGAGGGGCTCGAGTGAGTTTCAGATAGGTTTGGGTTGTGTTGAGCTAATTTTTCGTATGTAGATGTCGTTTCTTCAAACATAAATGATATTATATTGAACAAATGAGCTCCAATTTCTGTTTTGATTGAATCATTATTCGTATCGTAATTACGGACCTGTAGCAAAAAGAATCGTCAAATTTGGACATCGTATGAGAATTTTATGGTCATTTTACTAAGAATTGGGTTGCTAGATTTTTCAGATTAATTACGAATTTGCCACTGGCTTCGTATATAAAAATATGCACATTTCTAAATATTTAAATCAACATATCTCCTTCATTATAAGGTCAAATGGAGTGATTAAAAAGCCTATTTTGAATAAAATTTTACAATGAATCCATTGGAGGAAGAACATCTGGACAAAAGTACTTAATATCAAATATTTTTTCATTTGGTCATATTTTGAGTTGGAGAGCTCGGATTTGGATAATTTGTGGAGGAGATCTTCACCATATGGGTTGAGGTAAGTGTTCTATACTCAATTTTTTTTATATTTCATGAATCTATCTTCGTTTTTAGCATTTGATTGATGATTTCAATGTGAAATTTGGGGATTTAGTCTAAAATTTCATAAAGTGAATTTTTGAGTTTTGAACATCGATTCGGAGTTGGATTTGGGTGAAGCTAATATGGTTGGACTCGTAATTGAATGGATTGTCGGATTTTATGAGTTTTGTCGGGTTTTGAGGCGCAGGCCCGTGTTGGGCTTTTTGGCCGATTTTGGGATTTAGATTAAATATTCTACCTTTTTCGATTGGAATTGGTTCCTTTAGCATTATTTGATGCATTTGAGTTGTTTTTGGTTAGTTTCGAGCCGTTCGGAGGTCGGAACGCGCGAGATGGCATTTTTGGAACATCGATTGGCTTGCTCGCTATTGGAATTGGCTTATTCTAGGTAAGTAACTCGTATAAACTTAGTGTTGAGGGTATGAAACCCCGAATTACGTGGTATGTGATTGGTAATGAGGTGACACACATGCTAGGTGACGGACGTGTGGGCATACACCCTTTGAATTATGACTCTGTTGTTTCCATGGCACTGTATAATGGCCCTATCTTGTTGTTATTTGTTTTGTCACCATGCGATAAAGTAATTGAGCTGTCAATCATGCTAGATATCATGTAAGGATTTATGTCGATTTTGTTGGGACCCATAGTGGTCATTTCTTACTGTCATCTCACTGATTTTACTGATATCTTCGTACTCATTCATATCCATATCATATCTCAGTCTTAGTTGTTATTTATTGATGCATCATATTATTATTATCAGGCTAATTTCATGACATTGAGAGCCCGAGAGACTGGAGAGATTGATGACTGAGTGAGGCCGAGGGCCTGATGACGAGGTTGTTTATGGGATCGGGCTGCACGCCGCAACATGTTTTACTGTTTATGCCACGATCTTCTTGTTATAGCGCTTGGGATGAAGGAGCCCATCCAGAGTATGTACAAACCCCACTGAGCGCAGGTACCTACTAAGTGCGAGTGTCGAGTGCCGAGTGACGTGTAATGAGTGATTGGGAGGATTGAGTGACTGTGAGGACTGAGTGACAGGGAGGACTGAGTGAATTGATAATTTGAGAGCATGCATATGGCTTTCTCACTGAGTTGCATCGCATTTGATATGCACACTTGACATATAGGCATAGAGATGCATTTTGCCTCATGCTGTACAGTATCACGTCATTCATGACTTCTCATACACATTGAATATAGGCATGGAGATGTACTTTCCTAAAGCTATCTGAAACTGAAACATTTATCTGATGAATAGTTTTTTGAAAAAATTACAGTTCTCAAGGAAGATTACAGTATTCAACTTACTAATATTTTGGCAAATTTTCGATAAAAGACTTGGGTTTTTTTCCCTGTTATATTTGAAAAGCGGGACTACTTTGGGAAACTATGAAAGCTGAGCATTTTTGCTCTGAGCTACTTCGTTATTTAATTTCTTTACATTGTTACAAAATACTGTTAGTTATTGGTGTTGGACCCGACCTATGTTCCAGCTCGTCACTAGTTTCAACCTAAGGTTAGGTTTGTTACTTACTCAGTACATGGGGTCTGTTGTACTGATACTACATTTCTGCACATTGCATGCAGATGTTGGTTGCCGTTGTTGTTGTGTTCGATGGTTGCTGGATTTGAAGAGGTACCTGCGTCCCTGTGGTAGCTGCCTCTTTTTGTCACGACCCGAAATCCCACCTTCGGGCCATGACTGCGTCTAACGTTGAACCCGCTAGACAAGCCAACGTTTGATCTAAATAGAACTCATTAACAACTAAAACGAACAAGATAACTAAGGCATCGATGGTCAACAATATGAAGGTTAACCAATTACCAAAAATAATATAGCAACTTCGAAATAAAACCCATATAAAAATCCCAGAACTTGTGTCACATACTCACGAACTGTCTAAGAGATTACTAAAACAAAGGTCTGAAAATAAGTACATATGACTGTCTTTGAACTATAAGATAAGACAGAGTTGAAAGTGAAGGGTAGAAGGTGACGCCAAGGCCCACGAACGTCTCCGAGTCTACCTCGATGTCTCCTGAATGAACTGATGGAATGCTTCCTCCGTCAGTGTCCATTGGGTCCGGCTGCGTAGTCTGCACAACATAAAGAAGTGCAGGTGTAGCATCAGTACAACCGACCCCATGTACTGAGTAAGTGCCGAGCCTAACCTCGGTGAAGTAGTGATGAGGCTAGGACCGACAACAATATATGTACCTGTGAAATTCTATATAATAACGGGAAAATATCGACGGAAATAAGCAAGTAAGACAGATACGGGGAGAACATGCTGGGGGTAAAAGGGGCAACAAAATGCTAGCACAGTAGAACAGGGTAATAACTGAAGTGTAAAAAGTAAAAGCAGGAATTTAACGTCTCAGGACAGATAATGAACAGCAAAAGGCACGGCATGTCCCCTCGTGCATAATCTCACAGTCACTCGGCACGGAATGACCCCTCGTGCATAAATAGTAACACTCGGCACGAAATGTCCCCTCGTTCAATAAATAATCAACGATTAACAGGTCATGTCCCCTCGTGTGATAAATAACAAACAATCAGCACGGCATGTCCCCTCGTGCAATAAATAATAAATGATCAACACGGCATGTCCCCTCGTGCAATAAATAATAAACGATCAGCACGACATGTCCCCTCGTGCGATAAATAACAAACAATCAGCACATCATGTCAAGTCGTGCAATAAATAACAAACGATCAACACGGCATGTCCCCTCGTGTGATAAATAATAAACAATCAGCACG